>NPFG01000080.1:0-123697 GCA_002288965.1 Xylaria sp. MSU_SB201401
TTAAATTAATATAATAAAAATAACTTATTTTTATTTTATAAATAATTTAATAATTACTTTAACTTTTAAATAATATAGTTTATTTAAAATCTAAAGTGTTTTTTAACTATAGTCTTATATTCTTTAAATATTTTAGGAATATTAGTATTACTAAATAGTAATCTTTTAAAGTACTTAAACTTTTTAAAATTAAAATAAACTAGTTTACTAATAAGAAGATAACTTTTAAAATTTAATAATAATAAATTTAATAACTCTAATATATTAGATATTATAATAGATAAGACCTAATTAGTTAAAAAAGTTGTTAGCTATTTGTTTTTAGGTTAAATAGTATTTAGTAACTAGGCTATAAAATTTTAGTTACAAGATATTAGGTAAAAAAACTAAGACTTATTAAGACTAATACTTTAGCTTTAAGTTTAGCTTAAGTATTTTTAGTAAATAGTTTATAATAATAGACTTAAGGAATTACTAGTATTAGGATTTAATAAGTAGTAGATAATAGCTTTAGGCTTTAAAAGTAAAAAAACTTATTAGATTAGGGACTTAAAGGCTTTTTTATAAAAGTTATAGTTATATTTTCGATAAAAGAGGTTTAATAATAAGATTTTTAAATTAAAAGGTTAAAGGTTAGGCTAAATATTATTATTTAAAGCCGAGATTTTTAACTTATTTAAATCTTATACTAGCAATAATTAAAAGTTATATTTAAATATATAAAGTAGTAAAATAAAGATAAACTAGGGAAGGCGATAATAAGCTGGGTAAAATAATAATAAACTAGGTAAGGCGATAACAAACTAGGCAAGGTAATAACAAATTAGGTAAGGCGATAATAAACTGGGCAAGGTAATAATAAACTGGGTAAGGTAAAAAGACTAGGAGGGTATAATAATAAGGAATTTTAACTAATGATAGATATAGACAAGGCTTTTTATTTGCTGCTTATAAGAATCTGTAATATGCGAGACAAATAGAAAGAAGCTATTATAATATATTTACTAACCTTTTAAGCCTAAACGCGTGGCTATTATTACAAAAGATCTTAAAGTAGTTAATTAAATGTGATTAACTATTAAAAGGTACGCGCCTAAAGATTACAAATCGGGAAATATAAATACTAATAAATATAATGCGTATAAAATTGTAGCTGTATGCAAGATGATGTAATTAGGATTGCGTAATAGAAAAAGTGGGAGAGTAAGTAAAGAATCTGTGCTAAGAATTTAGTTGTTTATGGGAGGTGTGTGTGGGAAACTGCTAAGTGGGGCAGATTAGGTTTTGACCTAGTGGCCGCTATGGGCCACCGTAAATCCGGTCGCCCCTTGAGGGTTCACCTTGCCCGCCCACCTTGAGCAGGCAGAACCCCGAACAGATACTTAAGTCAGGTTATCCGTTAGAGGCTTAGCACTAACCTTCTAGCACCCTAGCACCCTAGCACCCATTGCACACTCCACTCCACCATTCCAAACATCGTTGGCTCCTGACACTCAACGCTGCCAAAAGATACCCATCTAACCTCTAACATGTTAAACTAGATAACATCTTGTTGACAACGAAGCCATTTCAACTTCTTTGCCTGGGAGCACAAAAGAACCACTATCCAGGGCCAATCCCCCATATCTTTCGCTAGACGCTACCCTGTGCCTTAGCCTTTGTGTGTGACTGGCTGGCTGTCTGCCTGTCTTTAGGCTTAGCATTTACACTAGTAGACTGCCGTCGACTGTCAACTGCCCGACTGCCCTTATCACCGCTGCCGCCGCCGTCAATCTTCCCCTGAACAACCAACACATTACGCATCTCGGTACATCGCCTACATACACGGGTTGTCGACACTACTGCTTTTTCCTTGACAATCACTGAGCGATCGGATTGCCCACCATGGCCAACGACGAATATGATGTAAGTTGAAACTTGACCGCCCGCTGTCTCGCCGTCGTGACCGCATTCTCCACCATTCGTAGGAATGCCGCCGCTAACATGCAACTCGCTCTACAGTTCCTCTTCAAAGGTGCGCCCGCTTGTCAATTCGCATGCGATTCTAATCCGAAAACTAACCCTTCACCCCCCGATCTAGTGGTGCTGATTGGAGACTCCGGCGTCGGAAAGTCCAACCTGTTGAGTCGATTCACCCGAAACGAGTTCAATTTGGACTCCAAGTCGACTATCGGTGTCGAGTTCGCTACTCGTTCCATTCAAGTCGACTCCAAGACGATTAAGGCACAGATCTGGGATACTGCTGGTCAAGAGCGCTATCGCGCCATCACCTCTGCTTACTACCGCGGTGCTGTCGGCGCCCTGCTCGTATATGACATCAGCAAGCACCAGACCTACGAGAATGTCACAAGATGGCTTAAGGAGCTACGAGCCCACGCCGACGCCAACATCGTCATCATGCTAGTCGGTAACAAGAGCGATTTGCGGCACCTACGCGCCGTCCCCACCGACGAGGCCAAGGCCTTTGCCAGTACGTCGATTCCCTCGTTGTCCCGTGCACGTATGACCGGTCACTAACAGTTTGGGCTGCCAGGCGAGAATCACCTTTCTTTTATAGAAACATCCGCTTTGGATGCCAGCAATGTCGAACTCGCTTTCCAGAACATCTTGACGGGTATGTCCCCAGATTTCTACCCATCCCCCACCCTCCTTTTTCCCGACACAGATAAGGTAGCCGAGTTCCTAATGTAATGAATGCACAGAGATCTACCGAATTGTTTCCAGCAAGGCGCTTGACAGCGGCGACAGCGCAGCACCCACGATGGCAGCAGGCACCAGCATTTCACTCAGCAAGTCGCCCGACGACTCGTCCAAGCAAGGGGGAAAGTGTTGTTAGACGTAGTAGTAATATGTTGGCCCCTGTGGGATAGCATGTGACGGTTTTATACGGTTGGCATGAATGTTACGTACACGGCGTCACGTTGTGAATTTTGTGTTGGGACTTAACCGCGCTACGGGAATGGGGTGGTGAACGATGCATCAAAGATGGGGAAAAGGGTTAGCAAATAATGTGTCCTTTTTTTCTATCTCTCTCTTCCAACTCTAGTACCGGTTGCAAATTAGGTATCTTTGTTGTTTTCATACTTTAATAGCAGTTGTTGTGCTGCAGGGCTGGTTCTGAGATGTGACATGTCGAGAAAAGTCAGTAGCGGAGTACTTACTTAAGCTAGGTATTCAGACCTATGAATGCCCACCGCTATTTCTCGAGGCTTGAGACTTGAGACTTGAGATACCCAGGTGGGTAGATAGGTTAGATATGTTGGTTGATAAGACACCTTTGCCGGTAGGTATTCGGGTTTGGTGTTATCCGCCGATGTTTGATCGTCACGGCTGAGCAGCCGTTGCCCAAGTTTGCACGGATTAGGTCTCTTTTCAGAATCGATATACATTAGGTTCAACAGATGCCTTGGATTTGAAAAGAAATCCTGTTACCTCGCGGCACTGCGGGGATTACAGCTAACATTACGTCTCGGACGTTTCAGAGAACGTACAACTCACGAACAAATGACCCAGCAGGTTCGAGTGATCAGATGCCGACGCCAAGATAAATGTAGGCAGTTCATTCTTTGAAGCCTCGAGGGAGTGACCAATAGTTCACCCAAGGAACTTGCACCCATACTGTCAGCTTGCTTTATTTGTGTGGGCATCACCTACCTACCTACCTAGGTCTAAGTATATACACCAGAGGGGCTCGTGGTCGGTCCAGGCATCGAGGATACTGTACATGAAGTACTCCAGCCACTTCGTTGAAGTACCTGTAGGTACCTCAGGCTAAGTACATCTTAGCACTGGACCCGTTCCCCACAAAGCGTCTTCGCACCTGCAGCAACCCACCCTTATCAATCTTCTTATCGGTTGGTCGAGCCCAAAAAAAAGTTCGGGAGACCTTACCTACCTGGTTTGATGCAAATGGTCGGTTTCGCGGAACTGTAACTTACGAGAATTTACAGTCAATTGTTTATTTTTCGAGATTCTTTCAGACGGAGAAGGATAGGAAAGATACGGAAGATGGCGGCGGTTTACAAGGCTCTCTCGAGGTCGGCGCACGACAAAGATGATGCGCCGCAAGCTGCTGATGGCGGCGTTAGCAAGCCGCGGAACAAGCAGAGGGTTCTGATGTTGACTTCGCGGGGTGTGACTTATCGGTATGAAGTTTTCCTGTCTGAATTATGAGGATTTGAGTACTGATGAGAACATCTGGGTGTGATATAGGCATCGACATCTGCTCAAGGACCTCGCTAGTATGATGCCGCATGGTCGCGTGGATGCCAAGTATGACCAGAAGAAGAAGCTTGGTGAGCTGAATGAGCTGGCTGTATGTTGACCTTGTTGTTACTTTCGAGAGGATGAAATGAGATGAGATGGTTTGCTAACTGGGAGTAGGAATTGTATAATTGCAATAAGTGAGTACATGGATTTTCTACGTACTCAGAGGAGAACGAGTGTGAGATAGGTTTACACTCAACTTGGATGACTGCCTGAGCTCCATGGTCTCGACGAATTTGTCAACGCTGGCAGTGCTTCAACGTTTGTTCCATGTCGACGAATATTCAGTTACTGACTTTTGAACAGCATCTGCTTTTTTGAAGCTCGGAAAGGTCAAGGTTAGTTAGCGACTGCCATTCTGTTTTTTCTCTCTTGTAGCAGCTACTAACTTTTTCGATTTAGATTTATATCTTTGGGTTCGTTCAATATTTCCTCACACGGTCTTCCATACCGAGTAGCCACAAGTAGCGAGGTACTAACAGGTTAAACAGTTATCAAAGGCGCCTAATGGTCCGACATGCAAGGTTAGTTAGTCCCTACTCTTATTATATATCTATCCATGCATGTCTAACATGATGTGCAGTTCCTTGTCAGCAATATCCACACTATGGAGGAGTTGGCCTTCTCAGGAAACTGCTTGAAGGGAAGCAGGCCGATCCTGTCTTTCGATAAAACTTTCGACACGGAGCCGCATCTTCAGGTTATTAAGCAGCTCTTCCTCCAGATTATGGGTGTCCCACCTCTTCAGAAACGATCTAAGCCCTTTATCGACCACGTGTTGTCTTTCTCGGTAGCCGATGGACGTATTTTCCTGAGAGTTTACCAGGTTCAAGAGACTGAGCCTACGAAAAAGGACGGCGCCGAGGGAGAAGAGGCGGCAGAGGAGAGTAAGAAGCGAAAATCCAAACAAGCCGATAAGGGCAAAGAGCTAGATATCTCCCTCCTCGAAATAGGACCCAGATGTGTGCTCCAACCAATCATCATCCAAGAAGGCTCGTTCGGCGGTGCGTTGCTCTATGAGAATAAGCATTTCGTCTCTCCCAACCAGGTCCGAGCCGATCTGAGACGGAAGGGAGCAGCCAAGGGCAATTCGCGAGCAGAGCAGAATATCAGCAGAAAGTCAAAGATGGGAAACCTTGGCTTGCGGACGGATGGCGACCAAAAACCGGTGGATCAACTAGACTCAAGAGAACTCTTCGCATGAGCGCTTACTTTTGTTCTGGCGATGGGACGGTGTTCTGGCGTTCTGTATGGCATTGCATAATACTTCTCTGGGCTAATTCTTTGCTTGAGGATTTGCATGCGAAAATAAAATGTATATGTATCTACAATCTTCGTTAGTGAAACTAGGCTGGTGTGATATACCCCTACATTCCCTGGCGGCAAAAATATGTTCCGCTACTCGATTGTATATTCCCACCAGCTATCTAGGAGCATCTTCAACACGATTTTTTGTTTTGGCACAGTGTCTATCAATTATTGATATGGAACAGTCTTGGTCCATTAAATCCAGAGCCCCTCAGATCACTCTCAGCCTATCGCCTGATCTATGGATGCCTTAATTGGAAAAGAGGTCAACACTGGGAGCATGGTTTCTCCGCATTCTGATCTCAAGTCAACATGTTGTAGGAAGGTGGTATACCAATTAGGTAATCAGGAGAAGCATGCACAGGCCACCTTGGCGTCTCTCGCCAAATGTTTGTCATCATGCTCTCGCCCATTTAAGCGGGCGCGACTCAACCGCGTCGTTCACCTTCTTCTCTTTCTGTCTTCTGTACCAAGCAATCATGACACCACCACATCACCGACCCGCCATTTTGGCGTTGTCTTCTAAGCAGAACACGATGCTTTCGTGCTGCCTACCTTCAGAATATAGCCCCAACGGAGGGGTCGTTGTTAGTTGAGTTGAGTGATTCTCTGCCCTAGCACCGATCAAAGGTGCTGGGCAATTGATAGCTCTGCTTGAGCTAATTGACCTGGTACCTGGTTGGTTCAGGTGCTTAACATCACAGGGCTGCAGTGAGGAATAAGAGGAGGAGAAACCAAAGAGATACTTGGAGAGGCTCATTGAGAGCATTTGTTGGAGAGAAGAGGCATAATTATTCAAAGAGGACTGCGGCTTCAACTGCTCTAGAGACTTGGGATCAAGACCAAGTGTGAGAATGCTATTACAGAGCATTCATTCTACAAAGAATTGGTCCTAATCAGAAGACACATACACATCGTGTCCTCACAAGATTGCACTTATGAGTGAGTTCAGTCTCAAAGCCCTTGACCAACAGAGCGCCGGTTGCTGACAGTCTACTAGAACATACCTATCACAATTTGTCTGACTTTTCCAACTTTGACGCCCATCAAGGCGCCATATCTGGTCTAGTAAGATACATTGTACCTTCAACTTGGTGTTCCACGACCTTAGTAAGGAAGTACATATCGTGGTACTTCCTTACTTGTTGTTGACCCCTCAAACAACCTGTAACCGCGGCGATCTTCACCTACTAGGTAGGGGACAGCCGATTGAGTTCAGTTGTTTACACAACAAACCTGGGAGAAACTTTTCTTGTTACAGCTACATCACTCGCCATCACACAGATTGTTTCCAGTCAAGCTCAGTGTCCTTGAAGTCTGTCAACAGAGATAGAGCTTGAGGTCGTAGATCTCCCAGTCTTGAGTCCTCTTCAGAGCGCCTCCCACTTCTTCGGTTCTTATAAACAACACCTCTCATTCTCTCTGGGAGGATCTATCCTCCCGTGCAACGGCGCCTAAGCATCACTGGCGTGCTCTTGATCTAGAGGAGTGCCTTGACGTCTCCATACATAAGGAGCAGGTCTCGCATTCACGGCGGTGACAAACTTTCGAAGGTCATCCAAGCTATCGTTGCAAATTCATCCAAATACACACGTTTGACTCTCGTCACGACAACCTCAACATGGCATATCATCCGTCTAAACAGTTCCAGAGCGATGCCCTGACAGCTCGAAGCTTGGTGTCACCTCTGGAGACTGTCCCTGTTGAAATAATCCTCGAAATCATGGAGACTATGGGCCCTAGCGATCTCACTAACTTTGGCCTCGTTAACAAACGCTTCCATCAAATTTTCACGGAACAACGAGCGCATATCCTACTCAAAATCCTTCTGAACTGCCCAGAGCTCGAGCTTCTTTTGCATCTTTACATGGCCAATCAAAATGACTTCCACCCTGACAGGATGCTACACCCCCTTACTGTCAGTTTCAGCTTCAATCCCGATAACGCACCAGAAGATAAGATCTTTCTCATGCGTAGCCCCGTCGCCTGGAAGAATGGCAAGATCGTATGTCCCGAGAAGATCAAGCTGAATGTGTATGATCTTATCGAGGTGGCACAACTAATCAAAGTTGTGGATTGGTGGGTTGAGATCTACCCTCGTCTGCACTGGAGAGAAAACCCCGAAGATCGACGATGCCTGAAGTGGGAAGAAGAGACCCGACTCCGTAAAGCGATTGCCCGCTGGTGGCTCTATAGCCACTACTTTCATGGCAATTACTGGCGTAATACTCATATGCCCAAGAAATTCGATACGGATGTTCGGCTTCACCACCTGCGAATCCTTACCACACAAGAGATCTATGAATTAGATGATCTTTTCTGTACCATGTATGAGACAGTCAGTAAGGATCTGTGCTCATCTCCCGGAAAAGTTCGTCGTAGGGTAAGTAAAATGATGTTATGGAAATAAGGTGCAAGTCACTAACAATACCTAATAGACCGGCTCTGTTGTTGAACTGATTCCGTGGGGGAAAAATGGTCGTCATGCAAGAATTGTCAACACGTACCTGAAGCTGGGGCCAGATCTGCTCAAGTATTTCCTCGAGCATTGCTACAGATACAGCAAAGAGTATCTCATCACGGCCATCACGAATAGCACGCGCGATCTCCTTTTCGACCGCGAAACTCTATCCATATCGATCGCAACTGTGCTTGAGGAGAGATCGATCCTGGATCCGGAGCGCCCCAAGACGTTCCCTCCGATGGGGATCATCGCCGAGGAGAGAGCGATCGCTGAGGAATGCGAGCTCTGGAACCACGATGCATGGCCTACGGGATTCCCACCCATTACCAAGGAACAACTGGCCGAGCAGCCACTTGAGCTCACCAGTCGTGTCCCCCCTGGTGACAATGGCGCCGATCATGCCCTCGGATACTAGCGATACCCATGGCGTGCTCGGCAAGAACTTCTCCATAACTGATCGTGAGACCGCCGTTTTAACGTCCTCGGTCTTGTAGAGATTTATTATGCGAATCGTATATCCGTGATTCGGCTTTACCATTCTGCTTTTCATGTATTAGAGTAAACCCTGTCGACTAGGTCGCCGATTGCGACCTCGTTCGATGTTCGCACAATGATCTCACCCAGTTTGTTTCTCATTTGTTTGGCTTGCCCAATACTCATGCGCACGGCCAACTTCGTGGTTCTTGCGACACTGTTCTCAAAAGAGGCGAAATTTGACAGACCACTAGTTGGTTTCAAGGTTCCGCTCTCATTGATGCAATCAGTGCTCCGAGACGGACAGTCGATTATAAGGTTCTTGTGGTTCATAAGCCTTGGTAATCTGTTTTGACCCGTCTGAAAATCATTGCACTTTGACCAACTGAGGCAGGACTGTGTATGATAGTCAAACCCGTGTAGTAGTCTAGATATAGATGATAAATCACTGTCGGAGGTTTCTTTCAAGCTTTCCGTGGCGGTACTCTCGTCAGTACCCTACCGTGTGTGTTGTAAGACGTAGCCCGAGGCACTTTAATCACATGGCTCAATGTTCTATTCACGATCCTGTCAGATGACAAGAACAGACATGTAGTTAGTATAACGAGACTCATAACTATATGAGATATTAATAGGATAGTCAATCGATTCACCATGAGGTTCGGAAAGCTCTTTACACAAGTAGAAACTGGGCTATTTGAGCTGGGTACGGCATATTGTCCAGAATCTACAGTACTCTCATCCTCGCGCTTCGGTGTCTTCCAGCGGGTCTCAATTCTATCGAAGATAGTTGACGCCTATATCATGCTATATCTCTTATCTGACATTTTGTGTTTTTTTTTTTGTTTTTTTTTTTTTTCGTCTTTTACATCTTATCATCCCGTTGTTAGGGCACTGATGTTACACTGCACCTCCTTACCTACCTCAGGCTGCTAGAGGGCAAGTGAAAGCCCCCTGGTAGAGGCCAATATTAGCGGCATTTGCCAGGCGCCGACTCCCCTACTACCGCCTAGACCTGGCCAACCACAGGCCGCGGGCTCCCTGCCCAGCTCGACTGAGTCCAGCAGCTGTCCAGCCTTTTCCTACACGCCCCATTCCAAATTACACCACACACACCACACACGACGCTGCTGCCGCGTATCACACATTATCTCTAGCCATCTCTTGTCCTTGTCGTACCGCGCTCGCTGCCACAGCACTCGATGCGCATCTATACTGACGCTCGTGACCACGTCGGAACCTGTACTCGCCCACGGCACTGTCGACCCGGCGTCCACGTTGCGCCCGGGGCCTGTAGGTGGACCTGACGTTTCTCGTCTCAAGCGGCCCTTTGCCCATATATATCAGGTGTAAGTTTGCGACTTCATATATCCATCCTGTTCTACATCATGACGATACTTTGCCACAGTGACTCTTGTAGTCATATGTGCTCTTATATTTTCCTCAGTCTGAATTTTTTCCTCTCAATTTATTCCCAGTTAAATCTTATGTGAGAGCTGCCTCTTGATATAATTCGTTCCTTCCATTCCTTCGAGATACAGCTCCCACTTCAAGGTCTTGCCCGACAAGATCATACACACATATCAAGGCTTACATGAGTCAGCTGTGAGACTATCTTGGGGCTTCTGCATCTTTTTTCTATCACTTATATTCTACCACTAAGATGCATATCTGAGAAGCATGTTTCATGAAGCATGGCATACATGAGCTAATCTTCATCAGCTTATTCTACAGTCTTCGGGCACCGACGTCTGGACTACCTACTCAGCCTACGTACGCTCGAGTATAGAAGCCAGGGCGCATGAGCGTGGTTTATCTTCTTAGATTCCCTGAACATCGTGTGCCGCATTCAACAGTTTTCTAGCATCACTAGCCTTATTGCTATCTGTGTTTGGCGGCTCGTTGGAGCCGCGCTCTCTGTCACCGCTCGCCATATCCAAGAGGTATAGCCATGGCTATCACCAATGCTGGTACCATGGAAACCGAAGACCATTCTATGTCAGATGCACCGCCTAATGGGCTCGGTGACCCGCACTATTCATCAGTCTCGGGACACGACCGGGAGGGGCTGGCCAATACCATGAACGACATCGATGCAACAATGGAAGAGGACGAATCATCCGTAGAATTGGACGAGTCATTCAAACCGCTGCAAAGAAGAAGTCAACTTCCCACAGGATGCTGCTATGATGACAGAATGAAGCTCCATGCAAACGCGGATTTTGGCCCAACACCTCACCACCCAGAAGATCCAAGAAGGATAGAGGAGATCATGAAGATATTCAAGAAAGCCGGGCTCGTCTACACTGGTTCCGACTCCGAGCTGCTCGATATCCTGAAGGAAAATCCGACCAAGTATATGTGGAGGATACCAGCAAGAGAAGCTACTAAGCAAGAGATCTGCACAGTTCACACACCCGGACACTATGACTGGGTTGAGAGCCTCTCTCACATGTCAACAAAAGATTTGCGAGCCCTCAGTATGCAGTTGGATCAAGGTAGGGCCTCACTGTATGTGGGCGGAATGTCTTACGAGGCGGCTCTACTCTCTGCCGGTGGCTGTATCGAGACCTGCAAAAATGTAGCTGCTGGTCGTGTCAAGAATGCCTTTGCTGTAATCCGACCGCCGGGACACCATGCCGAATACGACTCTGCCATGGGATTCTGTCTTTTCAACAACGTTCCTATCGGCGCCAAAGTGTGCCAAAACGAATTTCCCGAGACCTGCCGCAAAGTTATGATTCTAGATTGGGATGTGCACCATGGAAACGGCGTCCAAAACATGTTTTACGACGATCCAAATGTCCTCTATATTTCCCTCCACGTTTACGCTAACGGCGAATTCTACCCCGGAAAACCGGACAACCCCATGATCCCCGACGGAGGCTTGGATAATGTTGGTCATGGTCTAGGGAAGGGGAAGAACGTCAATATTGCATGGCCATCACAAGGTATGGGAGACGGAGAGTATCTGGCAGCATTTCAGAAAATTGTCATGCCGATAGCTCATGAGTTTAACCCGGACCTGGTCATCATCTCGGCAGGCTTCGATGCCGCGGATGGCGACGAACTGGGGGGCTGCTTTGTCACGCCTCCTTGTTATGCTCATATGACACACATGCTGATGTCTCTCGCCAGTGGTAGAGTAGCAGTGTGTTTAGAAGGTGGTTATAACCTCCAAGCAATCTCAAACTCTGCCTTGGCAGTGGCACGGACACTTATGGGAGAACCACCACCACGGATGGAAATGCCCCCCCATCAGCAAGGAGGCCGCAAGAGTACTGGCTAAAGTCCAGGCTGTTCAAGCTCCTTACTGGGAGTGCATGAGGCCAGGGATCATTGATGTGCAGCAGATGGGAAGCGGCGCTTCTCGTCTCCACGACGTCATTCGTGGGTATCAGCGACAAATCATGTCGGAAAAACACAGCATGGTCCCTCTCTTCATCCAGCGCGAGACCCTGTTCACATCATTTGACAACCAGGTTCTGGTCACACCAGATCTTCAGTCAAAACGAAAGATTTTATTCATCATACATGACCCGTGAGCCCTCCTTCACTGACATCCAGTTTATCCCTACTAACAAAGGATCAGGCCCGAGTTGGTAGCGATGCCGGATATTATTGACAATACGGTTGACCCACACAACGGCTTCGTCGCAAGTGCCCTAATGCTTTCTTGGATCCCATCACACTATATGCTGACGATTTGACTATAGCTTAATGGAGTTATGTCGTATGTTGACTGGGGATGCAAGAATGATTTTGGCATTGTAGACGCGAACATTCCTCACTACATCACACATCCTGAAGATTTGGACGCCCACATGCCGCGAACCCCGGAAAGAAGCTTGCAAAAAGAGATTGAGGAACTCGTTTGCTACATATGGGATAATTATTTGCAGCTCTATGATGTGGAAGAGTTATTCCTCCTCGGCATTGGCGACGCTTATCTAGGGGTTAAGATTCTCCTCACCAATCGTGGTATGTGCTCTTGCTGAATAATTTTCCATCAAGAGATCCTGGTACATAGGGAGTATATGACTACCGTGCTGACTTACATGACAAAAATAGAGTGTAAAGACCGGATAGCAGGGGTCGTCAACTTCGTGACGGGTAATCTCCGTCCGGTCAAATCGGAGACCGACCCTGATCTGTCAACCTGGTATAAGCACAACTCCCTCGTCTTTGTAGCCGCCGACCACGCTTGCTGGAGCGACGACGAGCTGGCGAAGAAAGTCCTTAAGAGACGCTTTGGAGGCGTCAAGAAGAGTCCCAAGACAGGTATCAATACGATGATGGAGGAACATGCGAAGGAGGTTCAGGAGTGGATCATGGCGCGCGTGGCTCGTGATAAGAGCGGGCTTACTACTGAGGACGAGAGGTGATCAAGGGGGTGAGTATATTTGTAATGTAGTAGAGGTAGAGGAGCAGACGGGGGAAGGGGAGAGGTTGTCCGTGTGTATCTCTAGCTCCAGATAGGCTTATGGATGTGCGGTAGGTCCTATCGTTGTATAATTTTTATTAGGGGAGGTTATTAGGAGATTGGGGGTTAAGCATTCGTAGAGTCGTTTTTTTTATTTTTGTTTCTGTGTTTCTCTATGTTTTCTCTGGATGGGAAGACTATGCTTCAGCGGCGAATTGATGGAGTTTTTTTATGCAAGTTTTGTTTTTGTGTTTCATGGAGTTTGTGGTATGCTTATTTAGAGAAGAGAGCATGAGCATGTTGTTGTTACCTTGCTGTGGACCCCTCAGGTGTGTAGAAGTTGCGATTTTAATTTGTACCATGTAGCTCTTTTTCTTTTCAATTCATTTTTGACTTATGCTATGTATTGGAATCAAAGCTTTGTTATTGAATGGTTCTTGGAATATCGAGGAGGCGAATGGGAGGTAGGTTGACTATGGATGAATTAGCTTCACATGGACACAGGAGGGGTCATGAGACCGTAGAGAGAAGATTACTGCAATTTATGAGACTTCGGTCCTGGATTTCACTGTTATCCCAATCTATGCAGCGTTTAAGGTGTCTATGATCACCTATATATCTATCTGTGTAGATATGTCATTCTAAGTCACCTAACCTCAGTACAGTGTTGGCTTGATAAGGACTAAGTAACATGTTCCGTGCCCACCTAGTCACAGCAAAAGCCACAGTCCTCACTCACTACTGTGGCTCAGACTGCACCGCCACACAACCCCATTGGAGGTGCTAAAACGCCACAGGCGCCACTTGACGCGCTTGTCACCTACAATTCCCAGATGCGGCGCGACATGCCACTTAAGGAAATTCTAGACCATCCTTTTAACGACTGGTTACAATTATCGGCGCCCAAAAGCGAGTGATTACAATTCCCTAACCTACGCCAATCTATCCGAACGCCGCGACTGGCCGCAACGACGAACTGTCATACCCTATTGCCTTACCGCCTCATTTCCTCCTCTTATTATTCTTCTTCTTCTCTTCGATACCCTTTCTGTCGCATCGTCTTTTGTGTACCTCGTCTGTTTTCAGATGGTCTTGCCGCAGCTCTTTTAGTCTCCCGAGTACATAGTCGACACAGCATTCCAGACTGAACAGCCCTGCTTCTTGCGGTTACGAAATATTGATAACCTAACATAGCTTATGCTAGTGTTCCTTCTTACAGAATACCTTACGAAGTACTGCTACTACAACGACCAGGTCAACATAGAGTGTGCACCTTCTCATCAGACTACCTAATGGATCGCGAC
Source organism: Xylaria sp. MSU_SB201401 (assembly GCA_002288965.1). Classification (NCBI taxonomy): domain Eukaryota; kingdom Fungi; phylum Ascomycota; class Sordariomycetes; order Xylariales; family Xylariaceae; genus Xylaria; species Xylaria sp. MSU_SB201401. The sequence goes on from NPFG01000080.1 coordinate 14,240, forward strand.
CCGAGGAGTCGTAGGTAAGCAAGCTGGTTCTTTCCTCCTCTCTATTTGTTTCGTCGGATCCTATCGCTGCATAACGCATATACTTCGTGCCGCTTGTGATTACTTTGCAATCCTGGTTACCATGCAAAGCACAAGTTACCGAAAAACATGCAGTCTTGCCTGTATCCGTTACCTAGACTATGGGTAGAGATAGACCTGCTGTACAATGGATCCGACATTCAAGGTTCGATCATGGGTCCCAAGAGCATCTTGCTACATCCTCCGCCGCTTTATTCTCCAAGAGGCTACATGATTGACTGACGATCGATCTTGTTGACTAGATATGACGATGGGGAAGTGACGAGATATGGTGCCGGTGAATCGTACCGGCCGTACAATTCGAACAGGTCTCCACGCCGGGCTAGGAGCCCCCCACCGCGAGAACGACCCCGTAGCCCTCCACCAGACAGCGACCGATATGTACCTGATCGAGCCCCTAGCGGCGGCTCGCGTAGCGCGGATCGTTATCGACGAGACCCCTCACGCGACCGCAGAGACATGAGAGACATGAGAGATGTACGTGATATGCGCGATGTGCGTGACACGGGCGGTGATAGCTGGCGAAGAGACGATAGAAGCCGCACTCTTCGCAGATCACCTCCACGGCGCTCGCCTCCGCGGCGTAGTCCGCTAAGGAGAAGCCCACCACCGCGTAGGTTCTCGCCGAGACGGGATGACCGAGATCGACCGCGATCTCCAAGAAGAGGCTTCGATCCAAGGTTAAACCCTTTGCCCCAAGATGACAACCCTAATGCCATTCCCCTGACAAGGCTGCCACTTAGGCGACGATCGAGGTCTCCGCTTGATAGAGACCGTCTACGAGACCGCTCTCCCCCGCGTCGTTCCCCCCCTCCCGTCCTCTAGAGCGAGCACGTACCGTGGTCGTGAACGTACCCCTGATCGACGAGGCGACGATCGCTTCGGTCCCTCATATGCTAGGCGGCCCTCCCCCCCTCGCGAGTCTGCTATCAGCTCTGCCCTTCCCTCCCGTGACACATCGCAGAGGTCATCACCGCGTCCTGAACCTCCTAGGCGAGATGACCGCTCTCGCCCTGAAAGTCCTCTCCCTCCTCGTCCCGTCTCTAGATCTTCACATGGTGGTCCCGGTGTGAGAGAAAAGACGCCTCAGAGAACGCCGCTAGATTCTCAGTCTGGTCCATCTCGTCCATCACGGTCTCCTCCCCGTGGTCCCGCAGCTTTACGGGCGCCACCTACAGGTCCGAGAGATGGACGCGGATATGGTGGCCAGTCTGCTGGGTCAATAGGACCGCCCACCAGACCAGCCCTCGCTCCAGCAGCATCTCCAGTAGCAGGCCGACAAGAAAACGGTACCGGCGCTCCACCATCTGGTCCTCGAGGATTTATCGCTAGACGTGGAGGTGGGTATGGTCAAGGTGGACGAGGAGGATCTACCTGGGGCAATACTATTCAGAGCCGCAACTTACCGCCAGCTCAAGGTCCCGCCTCGGCATCTACTACCACCAGTTCTAATAGCATACCGACTGGCCCCCGTGCTAGTGTTACATCTCAGTCCGTCCCATCTACTCCAGTCTCGCAAGCTAAACCCTTCAATCCACCCAAGGGCCCAGCCGCGGAAAGTAATCGGCCCAGCTTAGCCCAACAGCTCATCGCATCCATGCCGCCCATTATTTCCGGTGGGAAGATGAGTCCTTCGTATATACCACTCACTACCGGTGTACTACCAGAGCTGCAACCTCACATGGACCGTTTAAAAGAGGAAGAAGTAAAGCTCCGAGAAGAGCTTCATATTAAGCAGGAAAAGCTACGCAAAAATCTTGCCGCGTGGGAAAAGGGTCAACGTGAGCTGAAGGTCCTGGCTTTACGCACAGAGTTGGCCGAACAAGCCTCCAAAAAGCTCGCCGGTGAAGGTCTTGGCGGCGCTGCATTTTAGTAGAATATCCTGCCAGTTGCAGCAGCTTCGCTCGACAGATTAGCTGTGGCTGTTTGGTTATTTTCAGCATCTTATTTGTACTACCAAAGGCCGCGACACTTCTGTCTGTAAACCCTTAATTGAGATTATCACGGTGATTGGAGCCAATTCCAGCGCGCAACGCCTCACGAGAATTTGATATAAGGAGCACGGGTCATGTGAAAATGAGTCGCGCAGTTTGAATATGAGGATCCATCACGAAACCCTTCCTGTTCGTGATGGACAAAGATAGTGAATTACAGGATACCTACCAGATTCCTTGTACAAATAAAACGAAGCTTTCTAGGGCGATTGATCACGTTGTATACCTAATCATTCTGCCAGAAATCAGAATACATCGGTGCTCGCATTTTTTATACATATATTTCTGAACATCGTATAGGAAGAGACAGTGTTAAGTGATGGGGCAGCAGGTAGAAACGGAACATTCTCTGTTCACCGAGGTTCTGCACTGGGTGTCATCTTCTGAGGAGTAGCAATGCTCTTGTAATTGCCGTCATGAATGATGGATATATGATGTTGTGGCATATTATCACGTAGGTAGAGTGGGCTCATAGAGAGACCCAAACCCCTTTATTAGCTATATTTTGAGATAAATAACGATACAGACTGTTGTCTCTCATATATATGGCAGAAAAATGAACAGAAGCAATCCTGTAAATGTAGGTATATATAATCTTAGTACATCAAAAACTTTTATCCTTCAATCCACACATTATTAACATCCTTTACACTTCATCACCAAGTCGAGAGTGACTAACGTCCCACTCACGCAGAACCGTGATATTGTCTCCCTGAGGCCGGATGCTTTGGCGCTTACTCGCCACATGGATATCGTGTAGAGCCACGTCCTCCTCCTTGATCCGCTCGAAGTGGTGACTGTCCCGCGTCTTCGAAGTTTTGGCACTATGGCGCGAAGAACCATGAAAGGTCCAATGGCCCCAGCTGCTGAAGGGCCCGTTCTTGAACACGGCGCCGAGCGCAGGTCTCATGGTCGGCAGACAAGCGTTCACGACGCCGAGCATGGGCTCGAGGATCGAGTACGCGGTGATCCCGGTGCCCGTGTACGTCGGATCGGTGAGATCCCACGAGACCACCGATAGGATCCGGAGGAGCGAGAGGACGCAGATCAACGCCCCGAGGCCGAACATGGCGGCGATGGCGACGCGTTTGGGTAAAGGGATCTGCAGGCCGTAAAGCTTAGGCAGCGGCAGCGCGACGATGAAGGCGTCTATCACGAGGTTGGTGATCCCCGCAATTAGGTAGGCTAGGCTCTGGTTATGGCATTTGCCGTTGGGAATGGTCTTGTCCCAGTTATATTGCACGGGCTCGCATAAGACGAAGGACTCCAGCAGGACGCTGATAAAGTACGTGGTTGATATGGCCATCATGGCGTAACATATCCGATGGAATGTTCTCCCGGGGAAGATGATCGTGTAGAGCGAGAGGATCGAGAACTTCACGCACGTGTTTGCGGTTGCCCAGAGAATCTCCCCCGGAATAGTGAACTAAGTCGAAGAGAAGAGACTTGGTGAGCGACTCGGAAGTTTGTTACGTAACTACTAACAGCTTTCTTGCTCACATATCCACATACAATAATGTAGAGATTGAGGACCTCGGGCCTCGTAGCCAGGAGCTCAGCGGTATGAACCCCGATAGCCCCGATGAACACATCTATTACCCTTTCATTGTCAACTTCTAGTCGGAACTTTTGGAGAAACCCGAGTTGCCTTGCCTGCGAGACAGACTGAGACCGTGGCAGTCGCTATCACCATCGCCGCAATAGCCATGTAGTCGTTGAACGCGAGCGCCACCCCTTGCAGTCTGCGAGACCAGAGACGTAGCCCAAGGGCGAGCAGCGCCAGCAGGGTGCTGAGGAAAGCCACTATCACCACCTGGGCGCCTTGGATGGGAAGACCCATTTTCCGAAGTGGTCGAGACGAGCTTCACGCTGAGCTCGTGATATTCGTTTTCTCACGAGCGAAGGAGGAGGAAGGTTGCCAACAGGCAGAGTGGAGAGCTTAAGCAGCCCCTAGGATCTGGAAGGACCTTGTTCCTTTATTGACAGTAAAGGGGGATAGATTGGCCCCGTAAGTGAGACACACACAACTCGTTTGTTTGCAAAGGTCCCTGATGCCCTTGTGGGCTAGGCCATAGCTATATACACAAGGCTAGATCATCACCATTAGTATATACAAGCCTCTTTGTTGCTTATGGCTTGTTGCTTGTTGGAGCCTTGTGGGCTTAGCGCTTCTAGTTCATATCATCGAACGGCCAACATCATGTCTCATAGGACCGCGCCTAACGGCTCCTGGAAACGCCGCGTGTGGTTGCATTGCGAGTTCCTCGTACCGTTGGCTTCCTTCACTGACATGAGTTTGGCCGCGTGAACGGGCAATGCTGTTGGCGTCTCGTTCGGTGTCCGCTACCGTATTATGGCAGGGCTGAACTTACCAACAAGCATACCGACAAGTTCGTCGCTAAGGCCGGAATAGGACTCACAACCCAACATCACCGTTGGCTGGTTTCTATCTTTTGTACGACGTATACGCGTAATGAGTTGCAAAGAAGGAATTAAGGCCCCCAAACTAAAGCCCGCCCAATGCGTATTATCTATACGATGCATAGAGAACTAGGACCCTCATCGCTGTTTCGCGATGTCATACTAACCAGACCGTTGCAAAGTGAGATTTTAGGACCCCAATCCAAAGCCTAGTCAATATTGTATTGTCTATATGATTGCATACCAACTGACAACAGCGCGTTGAAAAGAGGGGACTACTAAGTAGAACGCCCAACACAGCCTGCTTAATGTTGTACGAAGCAAACTAACAGCATATTACAACCAAATGACTATAGTAGGCCCCCAGTCACAACCTAGCTAACAGGCCTCAACTCATACAAACACTTGCGTCTACCCCTCATATATTCGCCCTTTTCTTTTCCCCTTTTCCTTTTCACCAAGCAGAATAAATTATTACTGTTTTACCACGGAGACAGGAAGCTCACAGTCGCTCTCTGCGTACTATCCGATTATTAGGTTGCTGCCAATATGAGCACCGAGTCTTTTGATTTCATCGTCGTCGGCGGTGGAACCGCCGGGATTGCCGTCGCTACCCGGCTCTCGGAAATCCCAGACCGGAGAGTCCTCGTCCTCGAAGCCGGGGTCGACCACAGTGACAGCCTTCACGTCAAGATCCCGGCATTCTACGCGGCTCTCTTTGGCACCGATGCAGACTGGGGATTCCAGACAGTGCCGCAGGTAAGAACGAAAAGGGCAAGCCCTCCATCTATTTATCTATCTATTCTACCTTGAGCAAGCGCAGATAACTCAAAATCTTTTACATAGGAAAACCTGGGGGGGAGGTCCATCAGTCTGAACCAAGGCAAGGCGCTCGGTGGCTCCAGCGTCATCAACGCTCACGTGTTCGCGCCTGCAACCCGTGCCATACTCGATGACTGGGACACCCTCGGGAACGCGGGGTGGAATTCGGCTGCCATGGCCCCTTACTACACCAAGGCTTTTACTGCACCCCATACGCCAGCGGACCACCGACAGTTACTCGGTGTGGACGGCACTGAGTCCGAACCACTCGGCACCAACGGTCCTCTGCAGCTTTCATACCCTGGCGATTCAAACCACCCTATTCGCAAGACCTGGGCCGAGACGTTCGAGAAAAAGGGACGGCGTATGGGAGGAGGGAACCCGTGGGTCGACGCTTCGGTCGGCGGGTTCAGCAATCTAGCGAGCATCGACCCCGTGACCAGAGAGCGATGCCACGCCGCAAAAGCGTACTACGACCCCGTCCGGCAGAGGGAGAATCTGCGCGTCGTCCTCGCCGCTCACGTCAGTAAGATCCTATTCTCCTCCTCCTCCGATGATGGCGGGGCCCAACAGCCCAAGGCCACCGGGGTGCAGTACACCCACGGAGGTCAGACCAAGGTAGCCGCCGCGGCGAAGGAGGTGATCCTCTGCGCCGGCGCCCTGCAGTCCCCGAAGCTGCTTGAGCTGTCCGGCGTCGGCAACGCGGATATCCTCAGACGACATGGGATCCAGGTAGTCAGAGACCTCCCCGGCGTCGGGGAGAATCTCCAGGATCATATCGTCTGCGACATCTCCTTCGCCGCAGAGGGCGACGACATGGACACGCTCGACGCCCTCGCGAGACAGGAGCCCAAGGCTATCGAAGAGGCCATGACGAATTTCACGGAGAAGCGCCAAGGAGTGCTCACCTCCGGCGGCATCCTGACGTACGCATATCTTCCGACGGCAGATTTCTTCCAAGATAACGACGACGACGACGCCGATCGATCAGTTCTCGCGAGGATGATCGCGGAGAACCACCCGCACGTCAATTCTGTCAAAACACGCGAAGAAGCCAGGGCGCTAGCGTATTACAGCGTAGCCGCGAAGACGCTTCTCGACCCGGACCGGCCTTCCGCGGCCTACCTCACGGCGCTGGGCCAGAACCCCGTGGCGCTCGACCCGGCCACGAGCGTCCCGATACCGCCCCAACCAGGCAAGCATCTAACGATGGCCACGATCCTCGCGCAGCCGCTGTCCCGCGGCACCGTGCACATAACTTCCACAGACGCCGCCGCAGCGCCAGCGATCGACCCAAAGTATCTCTCTCACCCGCTCGACGCCGAAGTCTTCGCGCGGAGCATCATGCACCTCACCTCCCTCGCGAGTTCCGCGCCTCTGAGCTCAGTCCTCAAGCAGCCGCTGCATCCGACGATCCCGCTCGCGTCGCAGACGGCTCATGACGTGGACGTCGCGAAGAAGTACATGCGGTCCCGGGCCATCTCCATGTGGCATCCGGCGGGCACCTGCGCGATGCTGCCCGAGCACATGGGGGGCGTCGTCGACGAATACCTGAGAGTCCACGGGGTGAGCGGCCTCCGCGTCGTCGACGCGAGCGTTGTCCCGTTGTTGCCGCCGGGGAATCTGCAGTCGACCATTTATGCCTTGGCCGAGAGAGCCGCGGACCTCATCAAGGATGCCCACGGACTGAAGTAGGTAGTTCCCGGGAGGGGCATCGAATGCATATCTTGGAGGATCGTGTTTCTAGCCGACTTGTTGAATTTATTGCTCGCAGATAACTAGCCAAATTGATCAGCGTTTCGTCAAGTCAATAAAATATTCATAGCTCAATTGCCAAATCTGCCCGTGCTAAGCAGACCAACTGTCTTGAGCTAAGGCTCCACGTGAGTAACTTATAGTATTTCATTGTATTCCATCACGTTATACCCCATCCCATGGTCTTTGCATTGTGTCTGAAGTGTAGGACTGTACCATGGAAATGAAATGCTAAAGCTAAGATAGAATTAACATTGCTCTTACTGTTAGAGTTTCAGACGAATAGACACTTATAATTTGTCAATTAATCTTGTTATTCATTACACACAGGCCGACCCTCAGATACCAAATATGGGTATGTATGTATATATATATATGTGTGTGTGTGGATGTGGGAGTATGTATGTACAGATCTGACGTCATCTCCCTACTTCGTTCCATTCCTTCGACTCAAAATCCGATGTCCACGCACAGACCTCCTCTTCCTCCGCCTCAGGGCTCGTCGTAGTTCGAGAAACGCAGCAACTGCCGCAGAAGGACCGGTGCGGAGCGACCGCGACGAGACAAAAGAGCTGTAATTCGTCGAGCTAGCAGTTTCAAGCGTCGATCTATCAACGCGTCGGTAGCGAATCTCGTACTGGAGCCAGTCATCGAGGTGTGGGATCTGGACCTCGAGGGATGGCAGGGCGATAAGCTTCAACTTCGATACGTCCAAGGTCGTGGGGTGGTCGGAGGTCGGGTCCGTCAAGCCTTTCCTGGCTCTGGTGGGATAACACATATGAAGGACGGCGGGAGAGATCGGGTAGTACCGTCGAGGTTTCACGTTCAGGAGATCAAGGTCTTCTTCCAGGTAGAGCGCGGGCAAGGTGTACCGTGTCTTGCCTGGCGCATATCGCTTGAGGAGGGCACCGAGACGTGCACGATCCTCGGGAGCGAGGGATTCCCGGAATGTCTTGGCATGCGAGAGCTCGAAAGGGTGCAGGATCACGCGGTAGGGCAGCCGATGCCGCAAGCGGATCCAGAACCGCCCATCCCAGAGGGCCCATTGCATCCATTGCGACCACTTGCAGTGGTCTTTATTGAAGCCGCGGAAGCTAAACATGGCGGACCAGTACGGGGCGCGGTAACGTGGGACAGGCTGATTTGAGGGGTAAGGTGTCCGACTGAAGTACCATACTAGGGGTTCGTCCGCTTTCCGGGACGGAATGCCCTGGTTAGACAACGATGGTGATGGTGATTCTGGATCAATAGGGACGAAATGGACACCTGCAATTCCGAAGGCTTTGGGTGGCTCTGCCATGTTTTGTTTCTTGGGAGGGTCGGACAATGCCGGGAATAACCAAGATATGACGTTCTGAAGGTTCGCAAGGGGTATTGTCTGCTGCTGAGGGGTTACAATCTCAATAATCCTCCTAATCAGAACCCCAGCTATTTCGCGCTGACGCAGGATGCGGGCGCGGCGGCGTACCGGATGAGACTTGTCTCTGGGAAAGCGTGACAGACTGTAATCTGGGAACTGAACCGATGCGCTGCCAATTTTGGGCTCAACGGAATGTATGATGGTCTGCGCCAACAATCTGTCGGCTTCCGCCTCCCGTGCGCGGGTTTCTTGGGCGCATCGCCGAGACAGAGCTAATATAGAGGGTTTCTGAAGAGCGACGGGGAGGGTATGATTCTTGCACATGTGCCTTACGGCATTCCGAATGGTCAGGGTTTGATCCATATTTGTGCTGTCCTCCCACCACGGGATGCCGTTGGCTTCACACGTGGCTATCAGTCGATCTTTCGAGAACTCTAGCAGCGGGCGGTACACCATGATGCCGCCATCCTCGACTTCGATACCGCTCAAATCTAGGGACACTGTTTGCTCAGTCTGGTAAAGTTCCTCAAAATCACCGACATCCGTCCCATCCACGATAGTCTCCCTGAGCTCTTCCTCCAGCATTTGAGGGTCAATACTAAACGCTAATTCGCGCCTCAGCCCTGTAAACCCCCTTTTCGCTAGGCTGCGGTTGTAAAAAGGCCTGGATTTCTTCTGATCGTCCACATAGCCACTACGATCAGCGCCGTGTAAGCCCTCGCACTCGGGGATATCCACGGCAGCCTTTATGCCACGGAGGCCTCGAGGACCATGCCCCTGCAACAGGCGCATCAGGACCGTCTCGTACTGGTCGTCCTCGTGGTGCGCCATTAAGAGACTGACGCTTGCGCGGTAATTGCATAACTCGGCCAGCTTCCGATAGCGAAGCCTGCGAGCGACACTCTCGACGTTGGGGAGATCTTTGGGGTGCTCCCATCGGCCTCTTACGCCGCCCGGCTTAGGCCAATGTATGGGCCAGGCATCGCCAGGCAAGCCCATCTTTCTCACGGCATCAGCAACAGCATGCGCTTCTTTGCCCGACCCTTCCCTGAGCCGGTGGTCGATGATGATGGCACGAAAGTTGGACACGGGGTTATCTGCCAGTTGAAAGTATAGATCATATTTCCTGAGCTGGGCACAGAGGTAGATCAGTGCCATGGAATCAACACCGCCACTCACAGCAACCCCTGCTCGTTGTGATTAGGATCCCAGATAGCGGATGTGTGAGAATGTTCCATTTGAGGCGACATACCGACTTCTCTCGCTGCATTCTTCCTCACGGTAGGGAAGCGTGGAGGCGTAATGGCGCGCAGTGCGTTAGCGAACTCGGTGACGCAGATGGGACGCGCCCCGGTATGGAAGACGTGTGCAAGCGTGCCCATTCCATTCTCCGATGCCAACCCTCACTGTTCTGAAGGGGCGGCTCGTGATGGACCTTATATTATGTCAAGTGTAGAGAGAGAAAGTGGGAATATTAACAGCTACCAATACAGACCCACATATATCCGACGAAGCTCTCAAGCTGTTGAGCCCCTGCCCGGGGAACCGTGCTAGCGCCCCGTCACTTACGTATCAGTACGTCATGGGAAAGCAAATACGCATAAAAACATCTAAAGCCGCATCTAAGCATCTGTAGAAGCTTATCGGTCCGTATCACCCACCCCACGCGGGGGTGACCTCAGGCTTAGATGCATGGAAATTATTCTCCATACGACCAACATCTCCACAGAGGTAATAAGGAGCTTTACATAACCAACGCCGACCTCGCTCAACCGGCCCCATGGAAATAACAATTATTCGAAGGGACCCGCGACAGTGATCGCGATAAAGTCCTCGGACAGTAATCCGAAAGCCACTCACTTCATGAACGCGAATTACAAGAAACGTATGTCGACTCCATCGACTCAGCGCCTAACTCCCCTATCTACTATTCCATAGCTCCAATCCACGACGGAAATAAATGCGAAAATCACCCTACCTAACAACCACTTCCACCCTCATCCCATGGCGACACCAACCAACCACCCACCCCCGTTCACAACGGCCCTCCTAGCCGGCGGCATAGCTGGGACAACAGTCGACCTCTCCCTCTTCCCCCTCGACACGCTAAAAACCCGCCTCCAGTCGCGCGCAGGCTTCTTCCCATCGGGCGGTTTCCGGGGCGTATACCGGGGCGTGGGCTCCGCAGTCGTCGGATCCGCTCCGGGCGCCGCATTCTTCTTCTGCACCTACGAGGGCGTCAAAGACGTCCTCTCCCGGTCGCGGCGGCGGCGCGAAGAGGACGATGCAGCGTTCTCTCGCTTGGGATTAAAGGAAGGATTGATATCGGATTCAGGCTCGGGCTTGGGGATAGGGTCGGAGATCGTAGGGAAGAAGAATGGTGGAAGTGGGAGGTGGGGGAAGTGGGAGTAGCTGGGCCGAACCCCTAGAACACATGGCCGCAGCAAGTCTAGGCGAAGTCGCCGCGTGCGCAGTCCGCGTGCCAACAGAAGTCGTCAAGCAGCGCGCGCAGGCGGGCCACCACGGCGGATCCAGCACGGGCGCACTGCGCGCTATACTACAGCATTACGGGACCGTCGGATTCACGGGTGTATGGCGCGAGCTGTACCGCGGCTGGGGCATCACGGTGATGCGCGAGGTGCCTTTCACCGTCATCCAGTTCCCGCTCTGGGAGGCCCTCAAGAGCTGGAGTCGGCGGCGCAATCAAGCTGCGACAGGGAAGGCGGGGCCAGCGGGCGTCGATGTGGGTGCTGGCGAGAGCGCCCTCTACGGGTGTATATCGGGTGCTGTGGCCGCCGGCATCACGACGCCTCTAGACGTGCTCAAGACGCGCGTCATGCTTTCCAAGGAGAGGGAGAGCGTCCTCACGGTGCTGCGTGAATTGTTCGCGAATCATGGGATACGTCCCTTTTTCGCCGGTATTGGGCCCAGAGTCGCCTGGATCAGTGCTGGAGGCGCCATTTTCCTTGGTAGTTACCAGTGGGCCGTCAATGCTCTGCAGAGCCGGTCATGACGACGACGTGTCACGTTGGACTTGAAACATGCGCAATATGGTGTAAATGTGGAATGATTCCAAAATACCGGAGGCAACTGCGTGCGTCTCGGTGTGTATCGATGTCAAAGGCCTATCATACTAGCTGGTGCATTTTGAGGCGTTCGGGAGGTCATATATATACAATACTTGGTGAGAGGACCTTTCCACTCTCTTTTTCCCGTTCATACCTTGGATATAGATCTAAAGATACCTCCTCACGGGCTCATTCGCCTCTTATCATGCTCAATTCGTGGAACCTGCCACAACTGGTTGTGTAGGCGTCGGCGCAACTTCGGCGGCTTCTGACGCGGTCTCCTGCTTCGGCAGCACCTTGGGTATCGCTTTGCGTCCGTTCGCCTTGTAATACAGTACAACATCGTTACCCCCTTTCCAAATGTGCGCCCTCAAAGTAGCAAGACTCATAGTATTTGGTAACAGCTATAGCTCAGGTAAGTAACGGGACGTACTGCAGCTAGCAAGCAAAACATACCTGGTCGTTACAGTATAATTCTAGGTATTCTTCTGCTTTCAACGCGTTGGGGTCTGGCTCTTCTGGAGGCGTTTCAATCCGCTCCGCGACATAGGCAAGAATCTTTTTCACTCGGAGCATCCTATTGGCGTTAAGACGATTGTTACCATCGGCAGCTACTATGGCAGGTAACAAATCTTGCCACGGGTGTAATATAAATGACACTTTAACAGGGTCTTTAGTAGGAATCGTGTTCTGCAAGGGGTTGTTAGTTGTGCACTTGAAGCCACCACAAGATCAGGCACTCACCGTCAGAAGAACCTCACCGAGCCACATCGGAGCTTTTTCTTCGATTATGTCGGCATCCACACCGACCGTCATCACTGTGCCACGGTACACATCCGCACTGCCACCTGACGTCTCTTCCTGGATAATGACCTTGGTTCCAGGTGGTAGCTTGAGAACGGGTGTCTCGTTGGACAAGCTAGGAGTGATCCTTGTCTCAATCGCCTGGTTGGGTTTCTCAAGTATCTGCTTCTCGTAATCGTTGTGGATCTTTTGAATAGTGCCACGGAAGTTATCATCGATTTCTTTCTCATGGTTGGAAGATGATTCCGATTTATTTTCCTCCGGCTTCTCTTCTACCACCACTGGCTTTTCGGTGTTGCTGGAGGCCGAGCGGCCCGTTTTCTTGCTACCAAACGGCATCCCCATCCTGAATTTCTTCCCGAAGGGGGTGCTTGGAGATTTAGTCGTGTCCTTGTCCTTGTCCTTGTCCTTCGTTTCCACTGGCGACTTAGGAGTCTCGACAGCTGGGGGCTCGGCCGCTGCTGGTGTTGTGACCGCTTTGTAAGGCGCATCGGCGGAGCTGATTCCGTTAGAAAAGTAATCTTCACCGGACTGGCGACTCGTTTGAGAGGATCGTTTTTCGACCGCGCTAGGTGGTGTGCCCCCTTTTTCAGGTACACCTGGCAGGTGAGTAAACGGCGTCGCAATTCCTATGCCCAATCCAGGAGTAGCTAAGAGATTCGGACCAGTCCCTCGAGGTGTTATCACCGGAGACCCCATGGCGCTTTCACTTTGACCATTAATGGCAGGTATCGATAGCGGCCCTGGTATCTCAGCACGAGTAGCGATCAGTCGTTTCTCTGCGCTCTCATTGAGCTTGTGCCTATAAGCCTCGTCACGTTTGATTTCTTCGTCAATGAGTCTGGCAAATAAATATCGAAGGATCCATCTCCCAAGATTTACTATACCAACATGAGCCATTGTACTAAAGTTCGAATGGGTAAACATACTTCTCTGGTCCTCCCTGAACTCGATGGGCTCCTCCAGCTTCAGTTCATCAGCATACATTTCAGCATCAAAGCAGTTGAAGGGTTCTAGGACCACTGTCAAATTTCCTGAGCTGGTATCAATGGAACACCACGGTGCTACAGCTTCCCTTGTATTTACTTCTGGTTCAACATCTTCCAAGTGACGTTTACCAAATCTTTGAATCACTTCGCACTACTAAAATTTAGTATCTTGAAGAAGGAGAATTGAGATGTAGTAAAATTGAAATAGACGATAGCCACGACAAATGGACTTACTCGAATGAGATCCCAAAGTAGAACGTCTCCGGCCGTGTCAAGAGTTAGCACTCTTCTTCTATCATTAAGTAGCTTATGCTTGACTAGTCCATTCTGACCTTCAATGGTCTCCTCTGGAAGGCGGTGAATCGGCTCCATGGCTGGAAGGCTAGGTTCAGGTAAGATTTCCGAGCCCTTCCTGCTCATGGCGGGAGTGGTGGAATTAGGCTCCGAGGTATCAAGTTGATTAATGTCAGGCGGGAAAGGCGCCGCGTTGGACATCTTTAGTATTGAGTGGGCGGGAATCTCGTTATTAGGATGGTCATCTGTGGACGTTCCCGGAATCTGCTTCGGTGCTGGGGCCGTACTACTGCTACGCATGCGTCTGAATGGTTCAGGAAGCCGGGCATCCGGGCCTGTATCAACATTTGTCCATCTGTTGATAGATGAGCTCGCAGTGGCTGTCCATATATAGTCTCCACAGGCAACGACCTTGTTGATCCCATTATGCTCTTGAGCAATGGCGACGGATAAGCCTTCGTCCATCTCCACTACACCTCGACTATCTGACTTGACAATGAGACCCGAGCGATCAGCGCTGTAGAACACACTCAGCTCGGGATGGTCCGAGAACAATGACCACACACTGTCGTTATGCATGGTGAATGTGTACTTGCATCGGCCGGCGGTGACGCTCCACACTTTGATCGTTTGGTCAGCACTGGCCGTTATGACAGTGTCACCAGCTTCGTTCACGAGTATTGAGCGGATATTGTCGGTATGGCCAACGAACTTAGTAACTCCCTTGCCAGTCTTGGGATCCCATAACCGCACAATAGACTCGGGACCACCAGTAGCAAGAAAACTGCGAGCCACACCGAGGGCATAGACAGAGCCTTTCTGGGCAATCTCTTCGCTTTGTACGTCGATTTCCATGGTCTTGCCCTTGCCATTCAGATCCCAAAGGTAAACCTTGCGGTCCAACCCACCAGAGGCAACCCAGTCGCCCGTGGTCGGAGCCGCAAGACACTTGACATAGTCGGCATGCTGGCCAATGGTGTGGGCTTCGTTATCGTGGGAATCAGGTCGCCACAGCTTGACAGTCAAGTCGGAAGACGCCGAGGCTACGGCATGGTTGTTGGAAACGAGCGCAATGTCATTGATCCAGTGGGTGTGAGCTTTGGTTGAGGTGCGAAAGGTGGTGGTGTTCTGGGACTGTTTCTTCGGAGGGGTATGGTGTTCGTTCAGATCAAGACCAAGATTCCAAGCGCACACTACGCCATCCCTGCCACCGGAATAACTATGCGACAGTGTTAATTGAAGTATAAACCGGTACAAGTAGCTCAGAATAGGAGCAAATGGCTGGCAACATACAGTATGGCATTGTCGCGATCAACGGCAAGGCCGTTTACGCCGAGCCTATGGCCGCCGGAGGAAGAGTGATCAAGTTCGAGGACTATACGGTTTCGGAGACATTAGAGATGACGGCCGCTGCAAGGTTGTCGCGCCATGTAGGCGCCATGTGTGAAGCGGTTGGGAGTTATGGGATATGATGGGAGACGGAGGGGAGAACAGGCGGGGTGGATGGAGACGGAGCGGTCAAATAAGAGACAGCTGTCTATAATATGGGCAGAGGGGCCAACGTGCAGCTCTGAGGGTTTCTTTTTCGGGCGCGGGATTACCAACCGTAGCTTATTCTCTGACGAGCCTTCTTGGCCATGACGACAATGAGGATGCGAAGACAGTCATGCGAGAAACTTGGAGCTCGAACACGATTCACTTGTAGACGTGCGGCACGTGTGCGATGACGACAGCAGCAAAGGGTGAAGCTAAGGTATGCGATAGAGCGTGTAACCAAAATACCTAATCATAGCAAGTATCTCTTAACGTTGAGAGGGTTAATTAAAGCCGAGGAAGAAGCCGAGGGACTCGAGGAGAAAACTGACGGTCGATGTCGAGGGTGCAGGGGAGTTAAGAATACCTAAGGGTAGGTAAGGTCGGCAGGAGCTTATGTACAACACCGCCGCTCTTCCCGTCTCCCTCCTGCGCCTACCCAAGCCGGGATTGTAACCGCAACACGCTACTAGGGGAAGAGGTTACTATGTAGGTAGAGTGTAAATGCAATGGCAGGAGCGGTAGGTATCATTGAGGATGCCCAAGGCGTGTTGGCAGAGTGTAGCTTCCAATTGGTAAAATGTAGGCGGCTGCAGCAAGAGCGATAGAGATAGATGCTATTGTTATACGCTACCTACATCTCATATGCTGCATGTGAAGGTCGCGAGACATCACAGGTTCATATCTGGTAGAGTATCAATTGTACCGATATGGGCCCCAACTGTCGGGTCCATCGTTACCGCTGCATGCGCAAGTGCTGTAGTGTATGCTGCTGGTAGGTACCTAGCCTAGCAAGAAGTACAATTGTCGGAGTGCGCGAGAGCATGGCTGCTTCTGTCACACAACAAGCTGGAACTCACCTCACTCGGCTGCTGCCACCACCACCACATGTCGCATGCTACCCTAGTAGGTAGTGTAGAGTTGCATGTCGCGCAGGGCGCACGAGGCGATTCGGCCAGCACAGGTCAGCGCATGGCAGCTACGATACTACTGGGGATTCAGTAAAGGTAGCTTGGGTAGGCACAGGAGGTTGGTACTGTAGTGCTGCAGCTGCGTTATCCCTAGTTGGTACTAGGCAGTGGGGATAGCAACCCCACAGAACCTCCATAGAATCAGGTGAGACCCCTACTAACCCTACCCTATCCGCTACAGCAATAGCCCGTACAGTAATATGTACCTTGGTATCGATGTTGTCCGTCCCTCAGCTTGCGGGGATCCACCAATCATTTCATGTTCCAATAGCTCTACCCTGCCCAGGGATACCAGATCAACACCCCGAGCCACGTGGGGTATCTCCAACTGAAGGTCGTCATCACCTCTAGGACGACGGCTCGATGGAAAAAGCTACCAATATCATCAGTGGTTATTCGCGGTGTTGTTTTTTCTACGAAAAGTAGGGTTTCAGTATCACCCAACAACAACAATATCCTGATATTTGATCCCATCCAGTAAAAAAGAGATGGGTTAGATATAGCAAAGAGGTATGAGAAAATAGTCAAGTTGATGATTGTGTCATCCAATGCTCTGACTCTGAAACTTGATATCCCCGAGACTTTATGGCCAGCAGTGTACTACCCGAGACATTGTGCATCGCTCCTTCACAGTCATCGAGCACGACATATCTCAATGAAACATTTCCTTCACACAAGGCTCAGACACGTGCCGCACCGTTTCATAACACGAACTACCATTACCCATCACATGTGAATCTGGGGCATTTCAAGAATTGTGAGCTAAGCTTGCGTTACAGCATTGCTTAAATATCTAACCTAATTACGTGTATTCCCATTTCATCATGAACCTCACGAAGCCATATCAGGCCCCCATGTGGCCCATTAAATTAACGGCGCCTCGTGAGTAGCTGCCTACTAACTCTCCACGCAGCTCAGCCTCGTACGAAATAAGTCAGGAAAGCATCCAGTTGTGATACATTCCATTTGACCGTTCCATTAACGAGACAGAGCCAGCCCCGTCCCACGCAATCTCCCCCCCTAATACCCTCTTCTCCCCCGATGCAGCCCTATACTCGGCGGCGTTAACTGCTGCTTCCTCGAGACCTTCGAGAATGAATCCTGCACCTGCGCCAGCGCACGGTAACTCGGAATCGGTGTGAGCAGTCTGCTGGCTGTGTAAAAGTAAATTTAGCCAGGCTGATTCTTCACCCGGTAATAGACCCCAAGACGATGATATTCCGCTTACCCGTCGAATTTGCTGAGGAGGCAGAGGTGGACGACCGCATCGTCGAGTTAGTGCTGTTGCTATCGCCCTCGGCGAGTTTTGCTCGTCGCCGGCAGTCGCGGCACTTCCCTTTTACTGGTCTCGTGGCCGTGCGTACTTTGCAGCCGAACAGGCCTGGCGGGACATTGGGTGGCTTAGTTGGGAGGAAGACCGACTCCTGGAGGACTTGGTCATCGTCTATACAGCATCTTCTCGCCACGTGGCAGAGGGAAGTGTTTTGATATTCCCTATGTTGACAACTGATATCGTCGAAGCGGTTGTAGACCTGGACGCACATGGCGGGCTGGCGGTAGTTCGAAGGTAAGTGTTGGTGTTGGTGCAGAAGTACCGTTGGTGTGTGGATAATTAAAGAGAAGAAGGACGAGGTTATTCGGTTATTGCTGAAGATGGTGGCGTAAAAGTTATAGAAACAGAAGTTTGTGTAGAACAGATTCAGGGATAAAATGTTTGTGGACTCGGCAGCCGGTGCAACGAGGTAAGGGATCAGTCAACTGATCAATAAATGAATTGGCAAGGGAATCTAATAAGGCAAAAAATATGAGAAGAGAAGAGAGGGTTACTTTGAGTTCATATCTTGCAGTCTTTTTAAAATTCTAACAACTAGGTGACAGATATCCGAGGTTGTTTATCACCTGGCAACTAATTGTTTCTATTACAGGAACAAAGAAATTCGCGATCACACAACTATGAGAACCATGAGATCAATAGAACAATAGCACCGACAGATAATGAATTGATTGATCACACTAATAGAATCTCGATGAGCGTTAAATGAGTCACAGAGTCACTCTTTGTAAATCTGGAGAGGAGTAGGTACTCATAGATTTGTACTACCCTACCTAAATGCTGAGTACTGACAAAGCCCAAACACCCCAATCAAGTAAGAAAATAACTAATTAAAAGATCGGCTAGTATGGTTGTCCTAAGAACCTAATAGTTTTCATTAGTATTGCAGATGGCTTCCCCTATTCCCAAGATTGAGGCATCCGCATATATTACTTCAAGCACAACTTTTAAATATGTAAAAGGTTGTTTACCTGCGCTTGTATTTCTTACCATGTGTGAGAAATCTCTAGGATAAGTCTTTGACAGCCAGTTTGCAGCAGCGAATTCTCGCAAGAAACATTCAAATCGTGAGGTCCCCCATCTGGTTATTGTGATGACGATGCCTCAGGCAAGCGCGCCACTTGCGGCAATCTCTCGGGCTCCCTGTATTCATGCCTCTTTTGTCACAATGTAACCGTGGTCTTATGACATGAAAACGTACCTGTTACGGGTTCTTCAAGGTTCGCTCTGCACAACAAACGATTTAGGCAAAAAGTCAAACGTTTAATCAGCGTATAACGCGCGTATAACCAGGGTATAACGGGGCTTTAACCAAGGCTTAATCGCTGGTGTATCAGAGTATAGTACCTGCCTTTGGTTAAGCCGAGGGGTGTATTCGGTGTTATCTGAGCGTGTATACGGCGCTGCCCGATAATTTATGCAGGCCACGAAAAGGGCCACCTTTAATTGTCGGGGGGTCGTTGGCAGTGGATAAAGAAGGACGCAGTTCGCGGTGATTGTCTGGGTGGTTGGGCTTGTTTGGGTCGACTGGGAGGGAGCGTTGAGGCTACATACGATATTAATGAATCACGTACTTACCGTATACGTACTTGGGGCAAAGGGGTTGGGGGCAGATTAAGATCAAATAATTGTTAGAGAATAGGTCCGAAGAGTCGTACCGTCGCCCCACCAACACAAAACTATCGAAAAGTGTATATCAGAGAAAGAGCGGTTTATCTCTATGTGAGCAGGGAGCCCAACCTGGTATATCGGCGTCCAGGATGACGCTCCTAATGCGGCCATGGGGGTCAGCCTTGAGGTCGCTCTTAGTAACCATTATACTAAAGATAGGATCCCAGCCGCTGTTTCCTTTAGAATAGCCGCATTGTTGAAGGCAAGTCCATACTACCCGGGGGTTGAAAGAATGTATGGCAATTAAGGGCTAGTAGATCATGGGGAAAAGTACCAGGTTAACACTGAAGACCCCTAGAGGTGTAGAAACGATTGTTGCTTGTTCTGGTAGCGTGAATGACCTACGTGCGTTCGTGATGCTACATTTGACACTTCCACCAAGATTTTAGCTACACCGGACACCAGAATACAATCACGTATATTATAACCATGCATATTTCGCTGAACGAGACGTTCAAATCATGTTTTCTTAAAAGTCAACATACCATCCCCGACCCCAAACCAACCGAATGTTCCTATTAAAAGTAGAAAAACGAGGGTATTCATGATATGCAGTATGTGCTCCCCTTTTTCATTATCTCGTAGCCCCGCTAACCATTTTCTTATTACTATTCCCAACCAATGTTTTCGTATCACCCGCGTTCACGCCACCTTCACGCCTCGTCCCCAATAAGAATATCCAAACTCCCGAAATGAGCGCGGGCCTCGATCATCGACTTCTGTCCTTCGGCCCCCTTCCGCGCTTCCATCATGCTGCCGGGAAATCCACGCGAGGATTTGATGATCTTGAGGTCCTTTCCCCTGGCCTTGATACTTCCGCTAGTCGTCTTCGCATCGAGTGTTCCCTCCCACGATTGTGGATAGCGGAGACCGATGCCGCCACTGGTAGATTTGTGTTTGGCATCGAGACAGTCAAGGGCCTGCGACGCCAGGGCCCTGCCATTGTCGTCGTAGAACATGGGCTCGAGAACACGGACGGCGATTGAACCGCTGGTCGTTACCGTCTCGAGCTGTGCGAGGTTTCGCGCGTTTATCCTGTCGATGTTGATTACGGGGAGCAAGTCGAGACCCAACTCGCTCGCCGTGCTACGCACCGTGATGCCTGAGCTGAAAGCTAATGCGCTTTTAACACTGCCGGATGTGGTGCTTACGTCCACGAGATAATCGCGCTGTGGGATGAGATTAAGCTCATGGATAGGCTCCGTGGCGGAGATAGAACCGGAGATTGTGCTCAGGGATAGAACGGCTGACTTGGGGCGCTCTGCAAGCGCTTCGTGAGGCGTGATGCTCACTTGAATACTGCCAGAGGTGGTGTGGAGGCCGAGCATGTCATACAAGGGGTAGTTTCCGTCTATGCTACCCGAAGTTGTGTGGACCTCAATGATTCGGGAGTCAAATGCCCATGAGCCTTTCGCCGGGATGAAAGTATAATCCGGATTAGTGATTGAAACGCCTGTAATTCCTTCGCCGGGGACAGGTTTGCTCGCCGCTGCTTTGATATCACCAACGATCGAGGTTAACTCTGTGTATTCCGCCACGTGGAGAGACAAGTCGTCGAGCAGGAGGATGGGCAAATGGATAGTATGAATGGAGACAATCCCGATTTCTGCATTCTCTGGAACCCATACGGTACCCTTGACTTCAACGCAAGGGCGTTGACCTGGCACAGAAGTATCATACGCCTCGGGGAGCATGACCTTGACTTCCTGTTCCTCGCCATCGAGTGTAGTGAAGAGATGCAGATTCGGCTCATTTGTCACCATGTGCAATTCCACTATAGATAGCATCCAGAGTCAGCAGGTATACTTAAGAAGACATTATACCATTTCGGAATTACCAGGATGCTTCCTTAGCTTGTGGTCTAGAAGTCGCTAAAATATATAACCTTAAAAGATATATTTCACTTACTGCGCGGGTCGTCATTGCCACTAACAAGTCTGCGGACATGAACATAGCCGCCAACACGGACACTCGAGGATCCAGAATGCTTATACTTGGTTTCCCTGAAGGAAAGATTCTGAGACTTGTCGAAGTCCAGAGTTAAGACCTGGTCATCGAATGTGTACAGCCGACCTGTACAGAATGCTTCCGGATTCGGCATATCCGGAGACCCTGGGCCGTCAGGTACTTGAGCTTCTGGCTCCTTTTCAATAGGCTCAGCGGGCTGTGGGGTTGACTATCCAGTATCGTGTGAGTACTAAGCTATAAGAAACGCTGTGGGAAAGCAAAGCTTACATCGTTGTCATGGCTAGGGTGGGATGAAGCAAACGATATGCCGCCTAAGAACACAATTGCAGCTATCAGGATAGCCAAGGCTAGCAACCCATACTTCCAATTGAGCCAAGCAGGTAAGCGTCTGCGAGCACGTGTAGTCCATGCTGGAGACTCATCCCCTCCGTCTACTGGTGCGCTCATGCTTTCGGGTTGCTGCCCAAGAAGCCTCTCGCTTTCCACTTCTGGGGCACCCATCATGCGACTAGTACCGAACGTGTTATAGTTACTTTGTCTGTCGTGTTGGGGGGAGCTTCCCGGTGAAGTTGGTGAGAACGGTGAGATAGGCGAGGGGCTGTAGGCTGGCGGTGCCTCTGGATATACCGGAGAGGACCAAAGCCGGTTGGCTAGTACCTGCCGAAGAGAACGCGATGGTGACGACGGCGAACACGTAATATTGCGTTGATGGTGTGGTAGCAATTGGGAAGTGGCTGTTGCTGCCTGCTCCTGCTGGCTAGATGATTCGAAGGAGGACTCCGCGGGATCCGCCTGGGGGTTTAAGAGGTTGTCCTCGTCCGCTTCTTGAGCTTTAGACTTTGATTTACTTTCTGTTCTTTCTTGTAGCGTCGGATCTGGGATGAGGACGTTGGGCACGTGTGGTGTCTCGTTAGATGATGTGGGCGGGAATTGACCATCAGAAGGTGAAAGTTGATCTGTGTAATCTTCGCCATCTGAATTTTCATTTAGAGACGAATACATATTGTCGGAGTAGGGCATGATTGCTGTGGTTGAAACACCCCAATGGAGCGTTTGAAACTATCGCCAAGCTGATCTGCTTATGATATGAAACCCTTCTGGCGCTGTACTATGAACCAACGTGGACAGAATGATGTCACTGCTCTACCTGGTCAATCTAATAATTCTGAGTGATTGGATTATCTTAATTTACAAGATGAAGTGTCACCAATCGTATTGTATTCGTTCAACAAAGGACGTTGATGGTCGCACACAATACCTGAGACTTTTCTGGCTCCAGGCTGGTGGTCGCCTTCAGATACCAACGAACCGCTTATCGACCTGGGGGTTGCGATGCCAAGACACTTAGTGATGCTTGTTTGGGTTGGTATGAAGTATGATGCCTGACTAGAGAGTTTACGGCGAAGGATTTGAGGTTGAACAGCTCAAGAGCTAATGATATCAACTGGTCGAGATAAGAGATAGCTACGTAAGCTTCTGCAAGAATTGATTGAAACCAGCAAAAGCACTCGTCATGACATTTCATAGCGGTCAAGCGGCAGCGCACTCCTGTGTTCGATCTCCTAGGACTTCTAACCCCGCTCGTTGTCAGCCCCCAATTCGACACCTTCCCCAATGTCATCAAGGTACGTGGATGGCTTGCTAGCTTGGCTCTGGTCAGCTCTTAACACGGATGCGTACTTATGTATGTAGATACAGAGCCATAACACATCCGGCAATGTCCTACCATTCCCATGGCGCTCAATTAATAATAATAAATCCTGTGAGAGGCACGAAGAATTGCGTGCGCAATCGGGGATCATGAATGAGCTGCTATTGTTCGTCACTATCTACGTTAGGGCTGACGAACTTCTCCGCACCGGCTGCAGGAGAAAGCTGGGGAAGGTGGCAGGCAGCAGCTTTTTGGCACTCTTCATACGCAGGTAATACTACTAGGCTACCGTTCGTAAATCAGCCAGAAAGTGAAGGGCCAGTGATCACCTACCACCGAGGTCTACGTACTACGTCTCCGTTGATCGTCTTGAAATTGGTTGATGTTGTGATGACATGCAATTCATGACCATCTAGAGCTGCCGCTATGCCGCCTTGGTATTGCCAGCTTAGGTGACCAGGGTGTTGGATCAAGTCGTTTCCCACTAAATAGTTGTACATCTTCGTCCGGTTCGCTTTCGGGTTGGTGCAATGGATTGCTAGAGCGTTAAGTTATTCGATAAGAGCCTTATTTACAATCAGCTCACCCTGTATGGCTTTAAAAACTCTGTGATCTTTAAGAGGCGGAGGAAAAATGAAAAAGGGCGAACCACCCCTGTCTGGTATAATAGGGACCACCTTCAACGTTAGCCTAATACTTCTCTCACTGCTCACTGAAACTGGCTAAGAGGTGATTATGCTCTGGTTATATATGAAATAAGTAACTGTTATGCCCTTATCAAAATCTGATGATATGGTAGTTGTACCCTGGTTATGGGCATTGGGCTAGCATTAAAGATCATCGGATAGGTTCAGAGAGTCTTATCACGTGTGCAGATCTATTATATAATCTTACCTATCTATCACGTTCTATAATAGACGGATAGAATACGGCGAAGCCTAAGCATGAGAAAAGACGAGTGAGTAGGTCGAGCTAGTCATTAAAACTAGCCTATGAATGCCCCCAGGCCAACCATTTAAAACAATGCGCCTATTCAGCTCATATTGAGTCAAGGAAAGAGAAACATAGAAGATGTCCGTGGTCTTTACTATAGAGAAAGAGAAGCAAAATATGCTCCTCGGAGTTCCCACCCCCCATTCGTTCACGGTTAGTAGGCGCCAGGGGCTGGGGCACCACACTTTGCTATGTGTCTCAGGAGCATGACGACTTTGGCACTGGTCGTAAGTCTCTAAGCACCGAATCCTAGTTGTGCGTCTGACTGTGGACGGGCGTCGGTTGTAGTCTAGTCACTGTCTGCTGGTAAACTATGAGCGCTTGCTGCGTCTGAAGCATAGCTATAGTATGATGGTAGGTCAATTGGTATTTGTCGAGATAGTTAAAGTAATATACAATCACAAGAAACGGTCCAATAGATACTAGTACGACAATGATGGACTTGTCCGCTTTAATAGCCACCTGTAATCACATTCTAGGGAAGAGTGTGTCAACAATTGCGATTTAGTAATCTACTAGCTACCACCACGTTAAAATATCCCAGCCGGTATAGCCTATCCGGTGCAATGGCCTCACTCATATAATTCGTCCCATTAGCAGTGCAACTATGGGAGTACCATTGTTGTACTATTTCTGTATCAACAGACCAGCGACGTTACAGTTTTCTGTACACTGAGATGATGATATCCCAAGCTCGACGGGGCCATGCCCCTTACAGTCACATCCAAGGATCTTGCCACTTACGAGCCTATCTAATGTTTTTACGCTCTGCTTATTAAATCTTTCATGCCGAAGCAAGCGATTAGGAAGGAGCCAAAGGATTTTCCAGGCGCCTAGACGAGACACGGTCCAATAGGTTACTGGCCACGGCTCTCAGAATCACAAGAGAGGAAAAGGGGGGGATAGTTGCCGCCAGGAAACCCACCAACCGCTGAGCGGCTCGCTAGTGATGACTGAACGACTATCTGTGGGTTGCATTGGAACCGCGCTGTAGCGATTCGGTTCCCGATTTTGGTCCTGAGGGGGCGCTGTACGGACTCCTTCGTTGCCGTTCGCTGCGTCTCTGGCGAGGTATGCCACTCGCTTCTCACGACTGGATCGTGCAGGCCCATACAACAACAGCGATCAGGCCGCGTTTGAAGC
Organism: Xylaria sp. MSU_SB201401; assembly: GCA_002288965.1. Classification (NCBI taxonomy): domain Eukaryota; kingdom Fungi; phylum Ascomycota; class Sordariomycetes; order Xylariales; family Xylariaceae; genus Xylaria; species Xylaria sp. MSU_SB201401. The sequence continues at coordinate 39,088 of NPFG01000080.1, forward strand.
CATACACTTCTCCTGTTCGTACTCTCGCGGCTTACTGTTCGATGCACATATGGAACTAGACGTACAGCGACACGGGTCCAATATTGACGAGGCGCATGTGTTCTCACGAACGCTAAGCTTTCCGGCCGGCACGAGGACTTTCCTCGGCGTCTCAAGTCCAGTTACGACATGCTGATAGCTAGCTTATGAAGCAAAGGGTTCTCTAGGATTCCATGTATTCTGGCTATCTATATATTCCTATCGCCGACGGTTGAGTTATGGAGGGGAAACGGCTGTAATTTGAAGGGAACGCTGTCAACCTTGGCATGTCATCACTGAGATTGCAATTTTACAGCCTAGAACTTCTCTTATATTCTTGAATAAGATTGGCTCCTAGAGTCGTCAATCTCGTGGGTGATGTGCAGAGTCAATTATTGGCATTAACGTCGACATTGACATGTTCTGCATATCATAACCTTCACGATACTTGTACGACGTAGTTGCTGAATAACCTGGGCTATTGTTCGGATAGCCACTAGGCTGGTTCAAGTAGTTACTTCGTTGCATATATTGTTCATGTAGAGTCGTCTGCTGTTCCTACTTCAATGCAGCACTGGTAATTTCAATCGAGATAAGGCCTGGTGCCAATGTTACGCTCCAAGCCGGCATATGGCCTTTGACCCAATTCTCGAAGCGGATTCAAGTTGCACCGATAAATCCTCTGAAATATCTTTCTCTTTGGTTCTATAGGTACATTAAGATATGGCGTGATCGCTATTTACCATGGTAGGATGAGTGTCGAACCAGACAATGTCTCGCTCCTATCGCCAAGTTTACATTAGCTTCATGAGCCGAACGCCGTACATGAAGCTATGCCGTACACACATTAACGTGTATGCACAATATGTTGGTATAACGCCACACTGCTGACCTATCTGCAGTCGACCTATTGCAATAGCGGATCTCCTACGGTAGATCGCGTCCCGGGACCGAGGCGAGATCTCGGGACAAGACCTCAAAGTTGCAAAGAGCCCATCACCGCTACAGTTCCCCACGCGCAAATTCGAGCAGGTATGTTCTGAGAGGGAAGGCGTGCGATGCGTATCCATCAGCTCTGGCCACTCTATCGTCAGATTTCTACCACGTTAATACGGCGAAGTGTATTATTTGAGTAATTCGACAACGACGAATAAGTCGGAAAATGGAGAAAGATGCAATATACATGCTCATATATGCCTCAGAGCTCCTTGGTGGCAGTTTTTGTTGGATGTTTACTCTGCAGCCGCTTCTATTCGGATATTAGTGTACCATATATACAATATTGAGCATTACCTATACTTCGGTACGGCAATACGACCTCCATTACGTCCCAAGCATAGGATCTTAGATGCCTCGTTGTAAATACCACATGCCTGGCGCCGTTATGTCTTGATGAACCGTGCCGAACCGACCGAACGAGATTTAAGGTTAGTATCTAGAGGTCTACCTTCTGGGCCGGTCAATGCCTGCATATCAGAGCATGAATCAAGCCAACGATTTATCGTATGAGTCTCGGCTATCCTGTGCCGCACTGCGTCGTATCAGGCTGGGCGCAGAAGCCCTGTTGAGCTCATGGTACAGGTTTGGGCACATAATACAACTACTCTACTGGGTTTGTAGTGGTTCTTTTGACGCAGAGGATGATGACATTTCTGAATATTCGCCTTATGTGGCTCACCAAGTCTATGTGGCATAACAGAACGTCATACTAGAACCATACCTCCTAATCTAGACCGTATCCTATGGGCCTCGATAATTTAGTTTTGCGGGCAATAAAATTCGATCCCTGCTTGTGAAGAGAAAAACCTTTTCCCAGTATCACCTGGGGCAATTAGTATAACGGGTATTTCATAAACGCCGGCGTACATTGTGAATGTTCTCTTCTTTATCAGTCGCCATTCGGCACTGCAACCGGGTTATCTCTACCAGTCATGGAGAATTTGAGGATCGAGACTGGGATCGTGCGGGCTAACATGCGCAGTCTACCCGCTAGCTCCCTTTATTGCTTTTTCCCCCCTTTCTATCTCTTCTTCTGCTGCGCCAAGGAATGTTAGATTTGGAAAGCATTGGATTGCAGATGCTTAATTGCTTGCTATCCAGACGATCTACTGCGATGGGATGGTGAATAAGGCACGCCAAGGGAAGCGATGTCGACTTGCCTCTTCAGGAATCAGGCTCAGGGAGCCAGGCTTGACTCGAGAGAAAGCCCCGACTCGGTGAATTTTGTCTCGTTGAGGCTCTAGAGTAAGGCTACGGTGTCTCCCGCGCTACTGTACTCCAGGGACCAGTAGTAATCCGCGTATTATCGTGTAAGTATGTCGTCTACCGTATGTCCCGTGTGGCGGCGCGGGCATAGACTACTGCTACATACACACACAAAGCAGACTCGAGCAGATCCTGCTGCGAAGGGCGCATCTGCGGACAATAATAGCCAATGAGGGGCTTCCATAAAGCAAATTCAGGCGAGCTAACGTAGGGTCACATTGCTGATACGTGAGCGTGAGAATGAAGACATTAGCCGGGAATGAAAGACTTTAACCTCTTGTCTTTCCAATTTGGGCAGGTTGGAGAAGACTAAACGGTGGGGTATGTAATACTTTTGAGTCTATGTTCTTGCGCGGCTTCGACTATCAAACTGTATGTCTGCTACTTCTCTGCTCTGCTATGAACACTGGCGAGGTGGGTGGGATTCCTTAAGGCCAGTGAAAACTTAGCGTGAGAGTCAAGAATAGTCTTGTCTCGACCTAAGATCTGCAAATCTATCTGATCTACACACACTAACCTTGAAATAACGGAATAGTATCAAGATTTCTCCCATGGGGAACCGGACCGATTCTGTAGTCATCTCATGGTGTGCTTGGAGGCTATTTGTTATTTACATAGATAGCACTTTCGGTGAGGCTGGAATAAATGCCATACATGTAAGCATTGACTCCTAGGGATGTCAACGCTACGCACCGCCTACCTACCTGCGCAATGCAAAGTCTGACAAAGAGACCAGTCATATTCGATAGCAGTGCCACTACATACAGTGTAGTTGCATGACGGGTGGCGGCTAGCCGCTGCAGAAACACTTGGCAAGAGATCAACGCCATGCAAAGCGAAGTCCCATAGACGGGAGGGGGCAAGCAAACAAAATCGACGTTGTTTGTTTCGCTGGACCTGCAGGAGAGGCACCTTCATGACCTACCGAGAAGATCCACAATCGTACCTACTCTGAACTGATGAATCACGTCGTCTCTCCGCCATCAGGGTGAACGGCCCAAAATTGTGCGAAGATTGACTGATGCAGAACGTCTCACAGTGGTATGAATGATGGAGGAGGGGGCCTGGACTCACATTCGTTACACAGCTGCCCACCCGCGTAGCTGGACTAGTTTCCATCATCGATCTCATCGCCCCGCTGGGAGCCTTTAGCGTGCAAAGATTTTGGTTTTAGTACCTACGTAATGTCAAGTAAGGGGTCGGCTGTTTGTCGTTCGTGAGCTCGGTAGTAATTTTTTTTCTTGATAATTTTTCTTTCGATGGCGAGGATGGCACCACGGCGGCGGTCTGAGCCGCCCGACGACATCAATGCGGCTCCTGACGACCATATTCTATTTGGTAATAGTATGTCGAATCGAGGCTGTCTGTCGCCTTGATTTGGAGGCTCTAAGGACTAGTCTATTTGCAAGTAAGAGTTCATACATACTACTAGAGGTAAGCGCTCGAGGTCCCCTGCATCTGTATGTAATAAGTTGTCAGACATATTACTTAATATGGGACATCTCGACTACAGCTGGCCTACCATGTCGTTCGAGACAAGATGTGGAAAATTTGTAATGGGCGATAGTTTCGCCATGATCCAGACCACGCATGTCGGCTGTGTGTAGCAGAAGAAGGTAGTAGACACGCACCATCCTATCCAAGACCAACTACAGGATCACGTGGGCCGCAAGGCGCATCTTCTTTCGTGTATGTAATGCTGCACTATGCACTATGCGCTCTTCGGTACACTACTTACATAGTAAAAAGCAAGGCAAATATCGGGCGGGAACAGTAACACAACACCTATTTGTCGTATGTTAAGATCCCTTGCCTGATCTAGATACTCATATAGCCTGCCCATCTATAGTCGTGGCTGGCACGGTGCCTGTCCTGGGGGGGCGGGCAGCAACGGCTCGGGAAGGGCCACGATCGGTTTACGATCGTTGTCTGTGCAAGGGAAGGGGTTCGCCGGGAGCCAACCGGACCTGGTTTTGCACTTGGCCAGAGACCACACACCAGGTCGGGCCAGACCAGGTACCGTATCGGACCTAAAAGCACCCAAGTCACACGTCTCGCTGGCTTCTAATGGTACCTGCCAGCATGTTCGAGCCTTGCTATTGGTGTCACGATGCTTGAAGATGAGTATCACCAATGTCAGCCGGGACGAAATCGGCGTACTTGTACACGTAGCCTAGCCGTTGATAGGTCCTGTCACGGGAAATAGTCAAATTTACTTTCCAATCGGTTAAGCCGGACAGTAATGCCTAGTCAGTGGTATTGGTCATGCTACCCGTGAGGTTCTTCGGATCTCCCACCAAGAAAAGCGATACGGAGAGCCTAGTATATCCAAATCGTGGGCTTAGGGGCAAGCGGCTCGTCGCGCTATCAATCTTGCTTCGTGAGTTAGTGTGCGGTAAATACTTGCCTGTAAGTAAACATCGGTTTAAAGGCCAACGAAGCGGGAAGGAGGACGAAAACAAGAACGACGAACAAGCAGACGAAACCTGCACTTCCACCAGGTCGATCGGCCTTTAGCGAGCGCCATTGGTTCCCCGGCATGACCGACCGGTGAGACACGACCCCACTATGCTGCAGGCGGAAATCTTCTAGAAGTCTTCTAGAAGGCTTCTAGAAAATTTCTAGAAAGATTCCGCGAATGACCCCCAAGCAGCCCCCCAAACGAAGAACCGAGAACAAGGGGGCAGTGGAGCCGAGAGCCTCTTTGGGCTATTGGAGTCCGTCATAAGCAGAGAATTAATGATGAAAAGGTACTGAGTACGTTCGCCAGGGGGTCAAGGGGTCCCTGGCAAGTCCGGTGATTCTACTACACTACACTACGCCATCCAAGTAAAGTTATACGATTATTATAAGCCTTTTCTCGTCGTTTGTGGAGGGTAAGTGATACCATGTCTTTTGCCCTGTTTGTCGCTTAAAGTGACTTGCGGACGGGATCGCTTTAGCGTGAGAGCCGAACGAACCACTACCCGGCTCCTTCGCTGATCTGGTGTGCTTTGAGGACATGATCGTTGTCGCTGTCAGCACTGTTCCCCTTGCGCTGACGGCGAGCTTGGCACAAATCGGCATCGTTGAGATTGCCGCGACATGGTTTCTAACTGGCCAACGAACGGGAAGTGGGAGAGGTGAGAGAAAGGGATTTCCGATTATTATTGCGTATGGTAGTATTGCCATGGTACCTTTTTTCCAGCGGATTGGGTTATCAAAAGCGAGGTTCGTTCGGCTTAGCCTGGAGCTGAACGAAACTTATGCGAACGGGCGCGTGAGGCAACAGCTTTGGGCGAGATCTTTCGGTTCCGTCTTTGGTTCTACTACGCCACTTTTCGGTCTTACGCTAGAGACAGAGTCCTGGCCTTAGCGCATACCCAATGATGCTTTTGTTGTTGGAATGGCGTAAGATCTAGGACACGGTAACCGTATCTGTCCGGATTTTGCCACTCGTAGATAGTAGGTCGCATCATTAACGCAATTTTTTTTTTGTTCTCGAATGGCTTTGTTTCCCGACCTACATGTACTATTTGATTGCTAGGTTAGTAAGATGGATTTGGCTGTTTCGAGGCTACTAAAGCGGCGGGAGGCGGTAGATGCTGGGCTCGTCTTTACCTATGGTATCTGACGGGCTACCATTTTCCTTGCCTCGCTATGATTAGTTACTGGCGTCCAAGGAGGTAGGCGCATCATAAGGTCTATTGCTGGCGTACATACAGCGCAAGAAGATACACTACTTTCAGGCTGAAACAAGTTTCTAGGCTGTGGTGTCATGTTCCCATGTCCACCGGGGAATACTATACCGCTGATCATGACTGGCTTGAGCCCTCTCGTGCATGTTCCCACGCATCATATTTGTCGGGGTAACGTACGCACATGTGGGTGAGTAGTATTTCCACCTTCTGCGGCCTTGGATATCCATTCTGTGGCTCTGCCCGTGCTCGACCGTGCCGAGAAGGTCGAATGAGCAATTGAGGTAATTCCTGCGAGTTTGATGATCTTTTGGAGAGAGGTGGACCCGGCATATCTTGGTCTGTGCTCTTTGCGTAATACATGATATTATTGTCGTAGCAAGACATCATATGTGTGTGTGTTGTGTGTACTGTAGTGTATTTATCGCGAAAACAATCAGCGACAACACATTGCCACACGGTGTATTACTGCCTGGCATGTTTAACAATACCGTAGCATCGTATCGAAGTGATGTAGCTTACTTACAAACATACTGCTGCATGATGTATGGCTGGCTGTATCCACTGTAGATGCATGTGGAGATGAGCAGCGCCAACTGCCGCTCTTCGTCCTCATTAGCACCGGAAGATCTGCATACTTCTTCTGCATTCTTCTGCACCATGAGGAATTCACATACAGACACATACAGAGGACTGCACAGCAGAGCTGTAACGTGCGGCGATGAATCGATGATCAACATGGCCATAGCCGTTCATGGCCCCTCCTGTGTTGACGCACTACGATGTAGTTATGCCCTTCTGTTGCACTGCACGCGTGCTAGCGTACTACTATCATAGTAGCACTACAAAGCCGTGGATTCGGGGATGATGTGACGAATACCTATGAGAATGAGGAGCAATAGACGCCGTCCTAAACGCGGCGTCTCAATTTCGACGAACCATACAGATGGTTCAATATAATGTGCATTGCTTGTGCATTTATTTCAATTCAATGGCAACTGAAGCCGTACCAAAACCGTTGCTTCAATGGTTGTATATGTATGTAGGTACTCGTCCTCGACCGGGTGATGGAAGGCTGACCGCTCCCCTACCTACCCAGTAGCTTGCTGAGAAGTGAATTGTGTCGCGTGTCTCAAGGTAGTAGCATACCTACCTGGCATACAATAGAGTATAGTACCTCCTCATTTGCATTTGGAGGTCTGCTACGCCAACGTAGCAGCATCATGATCTCTCCCTTTTTCTGTAAATTCCCGCTTCCTCTTCCTCCTTCTCGTCCCAATGGCTACGGTACTGCATCTACACTATGTAGTTAGGCCTCAGACACGTACGTACGCAGAACCACCGCTGTGGGACTATGATGAGGTGGTGGCAGTCTTGCACCCTATCGCCGGTAACGGTAGTTGTGCAGAAAAGGATAGCATCATCGCACCTCAGCAACCCAAACGAGAACAACGCACTCAAAGTCCCCCAATATCCGTCGCCGCTTTACGGCTATGCCGGACCAGGGGGTCCATTTCCATCCCAGTCACGTACTACTGCTCTATCCAGAAAACGATTTTCATCAGGCGCCGTGTTTGTTCGCCTGATTGGTCTTGTGCCGTTGAAGGGTTCTAGCGTGCTTCTAGTGTTACGCCACTTTACATAGTGTGGGAGCGAGCTGGTTGGCTGCTTAGCTCGATCTAGGCATAATATCTGTACGCTTACGTACTGTTCGTTCGTTCGTAGGTAGAGGCGTGAGCGGTAGCGGAGTTGTCTGTGACACCGTGATGGCAAAAAGTATCTGATTTTTTTTTTTTTTTTTTTGGATAAATTATGTTTATTTTCTCGGTTTTATTAAGTACCGAATACATCTTGCATCTAGAGTGTAAAGACAATAACATATTTGGCAATGACATGGTTAATTACTACCGTGCTGGGTAATTTACTCCATACGATCAGTCTCTCGGTGTATTAGATAGGCGCTATGAATGATATATGTACCTAATGTATGTGCTCAACATTAGTAACACTAACTATATATTATATATTAAACGGAAACAGGTCCAGTTTGTCTTTTGTTTAGGTAAACATTTCCAACTATGCTAGCAAGTAGCGCCCATTCTTCCCATTTACGTAGGACGATACTCTCATTACGTAGTTAGTCGTTGACAGCACGACCGATGGCATTACTCAGTAGTAGGTATCGTACGAACAAATGTGGTCACGCGATGCTCTCCTCGAAATTCGGAAATACACATATGCCTAGGTACCCAAGTATCTACTAAGTAAGAAGTAGCCCGTGTGTTTAGCTATGGCCTACTGTACACTGCACACTATATATCTACTGTACTATATATCACCCACTGATGAACAACACGTAGATCTACATAGAGTACAGTAAATGTTATACCTATTGTCAAGGTATGGCCATTGTGCTTGTATTGTAGTTGTAGATGGGATGGTTTGATCTAGTGCCCTAGCACTGTGGCTACTTTATATATACATAGGGTTGGCTGTACCTGCCAACACCTATCGTAATCTAGTGCTTCATCATACTCGAGGAAGTCCGTGCTTTAATATCTGCATTCGACAAGGTATCCACTGCAACAATACCTGTACAGCATCGAGCAATCAACTTGAAGCCTCTCTTTCCAGCATAAATACATCGTACACTATATCTACGACCTTACGGTTGACTTTCTCTCTTGACTGAACAAGAAGGAAGTGAAGACGGCGTGTGGTTGGCCGGCTCTTGGTGCTGGGTGGCATGGAACGAATGGAACAAATGGAACAACTGGAGCCCGGAAGGGGACAGGGACCAGTCTTCTCTCGTCTCTAGCCCTCGACTGGGGGCCTGATAGGCCGCTTGATTGGCGTTTGATTGGGTGCTGACCGGGGTCGCCACTGGGTCGTCATTTGCGTCTTGGCTGGGGATCTCCCCTTCCAATCTCGTTCGTCCGGACTATGCGCTTGCGCTTGCGCAGCACCAAGTACCGCTACCACAGTATCTCTGCTGTACAACGCCCGAGCTTGGGTATCTAGGTACCATCTACGTACATTAGCATACGCTAGTTGGGTGGAGTCTTCCACTGCGCTGCACTGGGCTGCGGCATCTACTGGTTGGAGAGTGTGCCGTGCACCTACCTAAGTGACTGGTACCCACAGGCGAAGGTGCAATACAGTACAAGTACAGTATCTACTACTAGCACCTACCGCCCTAGCTCAGTGAGGCCGAGTGAGGCATGTGCGCATGGGCCGTCGGGAATAAGTACGCGGTACCTACCTGCCTGTCCCCCATCCCTACCCTGTCCTTGCCCCTGCCCCTGCCCTGCCCCTGCCCCTGTTTCTGTCCCTTCGGTCATACCATCGGTACCCACCTTTGTCTGGCAACTGCTGGTACCTAGCGCACGCTAGAGCATCCAGCGCACTGCTGTACCACTCTACCTATACGCACCTACTCTCGGACGCTACTACTGCCTTCACGTTGTATTATATCTAGCGTTCCTCGCAAGGCCGCCCCCAGTGTCTGCACCACTGGCCCTCTTGTCCACTTCGACTTCATGTCAATTCTTCGATGTGAATTCGGCCTTAGCGACATCTAATCACTATTTCTCGTTACTCACTTTGCTCCTGCAGCCCTCTTATTACTAATATTCTTGACTCTCACCCCTCGCTCATCCGGACGACTCATAAGTCTGTTACGGCGACTCTACGACTAAAGAGGAGACTGAGAAAAGGAGGAGAAAGACGGGAAGAATAAGGCCTGGGATACCGACAACAATCTGACGATCCTTGTGTTTCTGTGATCACGATTGGAATATCTGCTGCCGCCGCTGTGTTTCGCCTATCATCGGACTACTCCTTGTCCCTGGACTATACACTCTAATTGCAGCCCGCCACTCTCGTTAGACATTTCCTATCTAAACTTACTGCACGACGCATCGCGACATCTGCCACGGCGAACCCAGAATCATCTCGAGGAACTGTCAAGTCTGTTTCCCCCCCAAAAACAAAAAACAAAAACAAAAAAAAACGCTCGTTTCTATCGTGAACACCGCCTTTCACTTACGACACTGAAACACCTCGGCCTTTTTGGTCTCTCGCTACCACTATATAATCTACTACGGCCTTTTGTGTGCTTTTTGACCTTGTGTCACTCGTTACTATCTATATCCTCCACTCAAGGCCTCGAAAATACGTGGTGACAGCGCCGAGTTCCCTGACTAGACTTGTGGTTCGGCTCCGCTCACCAACCCAGGCTGTCTCCATCTTGCAGGCACGCAAACCATAATTTGCCTACTAGTCAGATATCTCGAAGTCTATCCGCTTCACTCACGTCAGGCTGTCGTCATCAACAACGGACTCGCCGGATTGAACGCCGTGATCCGGCTGCTATCAGCAAACGGTTGCTCTGCTCTTACATACCCGGCTGGACGCTTCGCTGTACAACCGACGGTCTTTTAAACCTAAGTGCACGGCCCTGTCCCGTGTGAGTATCGATCCCGCTTGGCCACCAACAGACGTTTTGCAGCATCACACTCCCACCCAACGCTTCCGGGCTCGGGATCACAGTGAGCTGCGGTTGCCCGTGATTCGGTTTTGGTGATTGGTCGAAGTCCTGTGCCTGGCCCTGAGGATATCTCAATCTGGGTAGCTGCATCTTACAAAGGTGGACGCTAAACAGACTCCTGGCCTATTCCCATCTGCATCATTGGAAAGTTTCGATCGCGCAACAGGCCACTAAACCGTTACGCTGCCGATGGTCCTTTTGGTTATCTGAATTTGTTTCTTAGACTACGGCGGAGGCCCTGTGTGCTTACTGCGAACTGAGTTATATTTCCTGGAGTCGGTGAATAATGGGCAAAGTTAGATCTCGACGGAATTCCTTAGTCCACCGAACCACGTTCTTCCGGGAATCAACACCATCAGCGTCAGAAATAGAAGATTGGGACGCCGAAACTGTCATGGACTCTTCTTCCAGGCCGACGAGTTGGGCTATCCCACGTACTGGTTCCCCATTCCTGAACACCCCAACCTTAGATGACATTCTTTCCAACACAGCGCCCCAGCCATGGACTCTCGGTGCTTTCATGGCCTATTTGTCACAGAACCATTGCCTCGAGACTCTTGAATTCGTAATGGACGCCGCACGGTATCGGGCTACACACTCGCAGATGCTTCAAGGGCAACTGTATGTGGGAATGGATTACATTTGTGGACTATGGGAGAAAATTATAACGGCGTACATTCTGCCCGGCGCTCCCCGTGAAGTCAACATTCCTGCTCCTGTTCGGGATCGACTGCTAAACCTAGTTTATACCACCTCTGCGCCGCCTGCTCCGACGGAACTAGACGAGGCTACTGGCATAGTTAAAGAGCTGATGAATGACTCGGTGTTGGTACCCTTCCTGGAGTCAGTTGTGCCTGTGACAGTCGAAGCCCAGGTTGAGGAAGAAACGAGGCTGCGCCAGGAACGGACACGGCTACGGATTCCCAAAGATGTCGGATCAGTCGAGGAATCTAGTCATTCTCCGATTGCCACGATACTTCCCCTTTTTGGCAAGGGACGTACTACGAGTCGATCCAATTCGGGCTCGAGCGACTCACCTGAGGTTGAAATGACCGACGACAGCTTGAGCCCCAGTTCCACCCCAACTGCCGAACCCGTGACACCACCCACAACACCGCCTGCATCTGATTTCTCCTTTCACTCTTCGCCCAAAGCTTTCCAGCGTGCCCTTGCCGGAACGAGTTGGAAAAAGGTTGGCGCAAAACTCGGCCTCGGAAGGAAGAACAAGTCGTCACGTCCCAACTCGTCAGCAGTGAGCGCGCCATCATCCCATCCGTCACAATCCAGTCAATCTCCCGACCCCAATAGCCAGACTTCCTTATAGGGATTACAGGTCACACCATCTCATACACTATCATCTCCTTTCCCCGACGACGGCAGCTCGGAGCAAACAACGCACCGGGCTTCTGACGACCTTGATATTTGGGAAGATCCTCATCCTGGTGAACATATGTTCGTTACTACGAATCCGCTCATTACAGGTTTGTACATCTTACCTCAAGCTAGTGGTGGAGCAAGTGATACTGTGAGTGGTGTGGCCGCAAAAGGGCAAGGCACTTCCTATGTGCATTCATGTTTAGTTAAAACAAATGTACGTTTGCGGCAGCGTGCCGCACTTGGATCTCTACGCATTCCGACTCCAAACCTTGAGGGTCCTGGTTTTGATAGAGACGATACGTTCTCTCCTAGTTCGGATAGTTCTGCGAGCATGGCGCCTGTTCAATTTTTGCCAGGTCCCGAAACACTAGAGCCTCTAGAGATCGATACGGATACTGAGACACCTACCAGCACCCCAGGAGGCTCTACCTTCAATAGGAGCTGGAAGAACCTGTCGACATCGTTATCGAGGAGGCCGCCATGTGGCTTGGCTGACTTGTCGAATTATTTGGACATATCACAGCCCGAAGAGGACGATGTCATGATGAGGCGAGTTGTCACTGACCCCCTTACTCGCGAGAGCTCGTGTGATGCGGACTTTTACGGTTGGGAGAGCGAGTATGATCGCCGACCAAGTTGCGGAAACGCAAAACTAAGCCGTAGCCTTCGCCGGCCAAGGCTGCATAGGTCATGACCATGCGCGGACCTCAACTTCATCGCATATTATCCCCTTCGAATGAAAACAAAAATTACCGTGAGCATTGAATGAATGCAGGTCCCGCTTGGTAAAACCCGGCACACATTGGCTCATATGTCTTACTATTACGACCTGTTTATTTATTATTCCTGTATGAACGGGAGAATCTGCATATATCAGGCGAACTTCATTGTCAACTCATACAAACGGCGTTCTCTTATCCTCGTTTTTGTTTCCGAGAAGCTCATGATGGCTCGGTGGCTGGGATATGATCTGGAATTCAGGCTGGAACGGGGGTGGTGGCAATCAAAAAGCATTTTACAACATTAGACTGGGCTGGGGAGGCATTTATATCATGACGGGTGGCATTTTATTTTTACAACATCTAATCCGAGCGCGGCGTTTTTGGGAAGAATGACGGGTTATGAAATGAAAGCAGCAAATTCCCTTTCCCCCTTTGAATATAGACCTGTTCTCTTTTTCATGGCGCTTTTTTCGTCCAGACAGACAGACAAACATGCGACGCTTTTTCTGCTATAGCTAACTAGCTAGCTAGCTTGCTAAGCGGGCAGAGAGGCAGAGAGAGAAAATCTGGGCTTTGAGAAACTTAAACTCGACTCGGCTCATTGGGATTTATGAATGAGTTGCATTTGAATATATGTCGAATATGCCTCACCATTGCAGGCGTTGCTCATTTATTTTATTACCTCTTGAAATTAGTGACTTGGTATACATGCAACCTGAATGGACTGTTTGTTGGCTGCCACCGGAATGACATCCATGAGAACCACAATGGACTACGTACACACCTAATGATAGATAGGTACGGCGATCGTCATAAAGGAAGAGCGCCGACTGACTCCGACAGCCTCCTTTTTTTTTTTTTTGAACAACGCATCGGCCCTTTTTTGATCATGTCGTCCGTCTTTCCGCAATGGTCGCAGCTGACAGACAGATATCATCCCCGCTGCTACTGCCATTGCTAGGCTATACCAATATACCTACCCGCTTACCCACCTACCCACCCACCTACCTTTCGAGTTGGGAACATAGGTACCTAAGATATTGGTATTAAATCCCAATTGTGTCGCACATAAAGTAAGTAAATAGGTTGTACCGCGCTGCATTATCGGGATTCGAAATAGGATTCGAAATGGTCTAGATGAAAGAAGACTATGACAAACGAAACCTTTTGTCGCCCTCGAGATAGATAGACTTACTTACTTTTACGATCTCCGGATCCAAATCCAAAGCTAGAAATGTCGCCTGAGGTAGGTAGGAAGTAGATAGATCTCGTGGACTTTATTTAGTCTTTATATCCAATGTTGTTGAATACGCAAATCTTGCCGAGGAACAAGATATTGATGTTAAAAAAAATAAAAATTACGATGAACTAACTACAGCTTTCTTCTCCTTTCTAAAATGAATTGTTCGCGTTTTAGAGGCGCGAGCGAATACGGCTGCGCATTTCCATGGTCTTGCCTCATTGATCGATCGCATCATCTAGATAGAGTATTACTTAAGTATCTAGACAACCTGGAATTAATGCACGGGATTTATTACCACTCAAGTATTCCCGTAAAACCAATATCCTCCTCTCATAGTGACAGGAATGAATAAGTGCCAAAGATGAAAAAACATTATTTTTTCTATTGGTCTCTATTTCACTTCTCAATCAATTACTTGTTTTCATTGGAGAATGAGAGCTCAGTGAGCACCCTCTTATAAATGCCTGCACATGTAATATTGTTTCTGCGACGACAAATTTCTAGATTTATTTCATTTCATTTTATTACAGGTTATGCCTATCTATACATTTCTCATGTATGCATTGCATACAGGCATATCGGCAAGTTCGGAGCGCCACCCCCTTTATTTAAAGAACATGAGAATCCTCTCTCGCGCTGAAGTTGACACAGCGTTTTATGTACAAGTAGGATAGGATAGGGCAGGATAGCGATGGGTTGATTTCTATCTTTGGTCATGGCCCCGGGTGGTTGTAGATTGGGATGATTTGAAGTGAGTCGGAGATGTGAGGTCTTGAGCGTTTGGGTATGGGATGTCGATTCGGAGGTGGCGACATCGTGAGTGTGGCATATGTTGATTAGTCACTCGATTGGACTGAGGGACTGATAGATCTTTAGGTTTGGGGAGATTTGAGGTCGTTCAGCCCTCAAGTAGGTTGGGCTTGTCGTGACGAGAATACATCTTGTATTCTAGCGAGGAGCTGAAGTCCAACTTGCCCTTCTCTACATCCGCCCTGGTTGCCGATAGCATTGGTTGCGGGAGACCCATGGATTCGAGGAAGGAGACGGCTATTAGAGTGGTTATGATTAGCATTTCGTATTCTTTCAAGATTCGCGGGATATTTTTCACGCTTGGTGAAAAATAACCAGATAAACCAAAGGGGCTTGGGATTATGTCACTTACTATCTTTCCACTCGCGATCTTGTCTCGTTCGGTCCCAGTTGAGCTCCTGGCTCATGATGTCAATGACGCGAGGCAGGCATTCGAGAGCAGCCTGAGCGTTTAGGAAGGTAAGGCGTGTGCGTCGCGCCAAGACATCCACGGCCGTCTCGGCGTACTCGTGGTTGATGGCGTAGCGGATCTCGCCGTCTACGAAGGGGTATAACCGCGAGATGCGCTCGCCACGCGCGGGGAAGCGCAGGTCGGTGGGCTTGCACATGGATGCCACAACCCAGGCACGATCGCCGTAGCTCTCCGTCAAATGCTTAGCGACCTCGGTCTCGACGCCAAAGTGCTGGATGATGTTGATGAAGAGCGTCTTGCTGAAGCCGTGAGCACCAACTAGTCGCACATTGTGTGTCTGACAGGTACCGTCAAGGATGGCGCCGTCATCCACCGCCTCGGTGCCGCTGATGCGCGGTGCATTGGGGAAGGGCTTCGTGGGGAGCTTGAATTCTTTAACGGCTGCGTCGACACACTCCTCTGCCATCTGTCGGTAAGTCGTCCATTTGCCACCAGCGCAGGTTATCAGTCCGGAGTCAGAGATATCGATGAGATGGTTGCGCACGAGAGACTCAGTGTTGGTCGCCTTGGGGTCCTTAACCAAGGGCCGCAGGCCAGACCACGCGGCTAGAACATCGCCTCGGCGCACTTGAATCTCGGGAGCCAAGTAGTGGCTAATCTCGTTCAGAATCCACTGAATGGACTTCTCATCCGGTAGAGGGTTTTGAGTGATCTTGGCAGGCTCGTCGGTTGTACCGGCGATTGTGTTACCCTGCCACGGCAGGAAGAAGATGACACGGCCGTCAGAAGTCGAGGGGTCAATCAGCCCCATCTTAGCTGGGCTGTAATAGCCGGGCAGAATGACGTGGACACCGGACGCCGGCGCTACAATCTCCTTGCACTTCTGATCGTCGAGTTTACGAATCGAGTCCGTGAAGGGCCCAGTGCAGTTGATGATGCACTTGGCGCGGACGGTGATGTCTTCGGAATTGCGGCCGCTACGCTCAGGTATGTGGTCCTTGATAGTGGCACCGCAGAGCTTCCCCTGCTCGTTCTTCATCAGGCTAGTTACCTCGGCGTGGTTGACAACGGTAGCTCCGTACAAAGCAGCAGTCATGGCAAGCGATACATTCATGCGCGAGTCGTTGTGTGCTCCATCATAGTAGACCAGTGCACCAACAAGGTCGGTGGGTTTAAGCATGGGGAAAGCGTCGAGAGCCTTACTCCTTGTCAGGAAGTATGAGCTTTCAATGCCTTCGCTACCGGCAAGAAAATCGTAGAATTTGGTACCAGCCCAGTAGTACGGAGCCTTCCACCACTTGTCCAGAGGCAGCATGATGGGTAGCCACGAGCTCAGATGAGGCGCGGTCTGCAAAAAGTACTTGCGCTCCTTCAAGGCCTCTCTCACTAGCTGGTACTGCGCGTAGTCGAGATTCCACACGGCTTTTTCTAGGTATCGCACACCACCGTGTACGAGCTTGGTGCTCTTACTGCTAGTACCACTACTAAAGTCATCGCGCTCGACCATGGCCACCTTGAGGCCTCTTGTCACGGCATCTAGAGCGACACCGGCACCAGTGGCTCCACCGCCGATGACGAGTATGTCATACTCTTCGTCTGGCGAGCGGCTCTTTTGCAATTGAGCAAGCTGCTCCTCGCGCGACTTCACCTTTGGGAAGCGGGGAAGCTTGAAGGTGCCGTCAGCACCATAGAGCGGCGGAGGCACAGCAGCGCCTTCGGAGCCGGGGATGTTGATCGGTCGGTAGGAGTAGAGGAGGAGACCGCCACCAACGGCGGCGACTGATGTGGGTAGCGCGAGACGCCTTAACAGGCGCGTTCCTCTGGTAAACCTCGTCATGGAGTCGGCTGGGGCTCGACGGGAGCAGCTAGAAAAAAGTCGTGGTCCGCTGTACGTATGAGACGTTCAGGTTGAATCTGCACTAGATTTCGCGCAATTGGTTGTCTCTTGTCGAGGTCTTCGGGGCTTGTCTCGGACTAAACGAGGCCGAGGGGTGCTGTCGAATCTGGCTTGGCGCAAGTCAACCGGCGACTGTATACTCAATAAATTCAAGATAGCGTGAGGAGAAAATCTAAATAGGCGCAGATATGAATCGGGTATATATCAATTCAGATAAAATAATTAACAATTGATGCAACGCCGGGCCAATTGGTCTAGTGTTCCAGCTCCCAGACGCCGCTTGTTCAGCCGTCGAAATGGGGAAATATTGAGAGAGAATGTTTGCTCTCACTTTAAGCTTGTGTCAGTGCTATGAAAGCAGAGAGAAAATGTGCGAAACCCAGGCACGGGGCAAATAGTCTGCGACGAGAATTTTGTCATATGGTTGTTCGGGCGCAGAGCCCTCCCTAGATCGGGATGCCTACTCAGGACAATCGACAAAAGGTATGCCGATGACGACAGATACGACGGGCACGACTGCTAGCAGCCCCCACGCCGTCTACCACAGGCGCGCAGTCACAGAGATTAGCTGCAGAGGAGCTGGACTAGACGTACAGTAGCAGTGCCGTGTGGCTCCGTGTAGGTATTGAGTGATACTGAGCGAGTCTCCGCATGTGGAGCAGTGGGAAGACTCGTCAGGTCAGTTGAGGCTGAGGACGGTTGGGTCGTGTATGTCATTGATGGGGCTGGATCCTCCACTGCGCGGTCTAAGATTGCAAAAGCAGTTGAATTCTGGAGACGGGAGACGCTAGGGCATTTTCACGTCACGGGCGCCCGTCTCTGTACTGTACCTAGCCGGAGCGGTACCTACCTAGGAAGGATCAACAGGAACACACACACCCGACACCTCTGCCAGTCTGTGCCAGCTAGCTCTCGGCTCTTTAGGTAGGTATTGTACAGTAAAGGAATGAATAATGCCTCATTTTATTTTGGGAAATTGAAGTAGGTTACACGGTAGGTGGGATGAGTCCCTGTCGTCTCAAGTAGGTACTGTAATTGTAGGCGGAGACCCCGCACTAAGCGGATAGGTACAGTAGTGCTAACATGCAAGTAAAAGTATATGGATCAACGATTAATGAATAATATCAATGGATAAATGGAAAGAGCAGAAGAAGAAAAGCTTGAAGAGGAGAAAGGGAAAACCTGACATGCGACAATTCGGGAAAGAACAGCCACCGAGACTCGGACAATAGAGGGAGGCACTCGCGACAATCGGCCACCAAGGAGGAAAGAAGCAACCTGCATTTTGGCGCAATGAGGCCAATCACATCGAGCCAATCAAATGGAGGGATTGGTGACTGAGCGGCGGCTGCAGGTGGTACTGTAACTGCCGCGCACACAGTACCGGGACCTACTGAAACACAGTGGGCACTGTCCTTTTGCTGCTGCCCGAGCGGGGCGTGCAAGTGGTGGAATTGGAATATCCATCAATCAAAAATCATATGACAAACGCTCCAGCCAGAGTGTTCTGTCTGCGGCAGAGGCCGTTGGAGAAATGCTGTCCATTCACCATCTCCACGTGCCTTGTGCGCAGGTACAGAAGCATTCAAGTTAGGACTTATCCCTGTACTGCTGGGTGGCATAGTACTTGGTTTATACTGCATTCAGATCGCGACTGTCAGTCCGTCATTGCGTCTGGATATCCCTTGCAAATACATACATAGGTCCCGTCATCGTTGCGATAACGGCGTCGCGCGTTTCGGATGGACTCTCTAAGGTTAGTCTTGCCTGGGCATCTGACAGCCGCTGAAATGAAAATCCCTCCAAATCTAGATGGCTTGAAGACTTCATGGCTAACATAAGAAGAAAAAGGATTATGGGACTGATACTACTGTAGGTTCGCAACGTTCTACTCAAGAAAATACCAACAATTTGAGATACAAGCAGATTGCCATTAGGTAATTTCTGTACTGGTGATAGGGTCTATCCTGGTCATCATCATTATCTATTAAAGCAGTAATACACATTGGCTAATACATAGGTATCTTCCGGCTCTAATATACACATTTTGATTTGATACATCCGGCTACTCAGCGTCTTTCGAAGCAGGCCGAGAACATCTCATCCACAAACGTCTTCACTTCCGTGACACTTCCACTCGCCTCTGCCGTTAGACCCAGGTTTTGCTTTGCACACCCATCGCCATGCGCCCTAGGGAGCGGCTCGAGTTCGATCGGACCAATCTCACCGGTATTAGTCCTGCTTCGAGTATGATTGCTGCCATATTTTGGGTACGACCCGGCCATACTTGGAAGTGGCGGCCGGGCTTGACTTTGTGCTGGCGAGCCGACCTCTGACGACTGACGGTTCACCTCTTCAGCTTGACTTATAGCTACCTTGATCTCTTGGGATACGAGGATACCGCCCAAGCTGGAAACGTTTCGCACCCCCTTGGCCAGGCTCACCGACTGTTGAGGCGATAGGTCTTGGAGTGCCGTCTTCATGTCCCTCTCCTCTCTGTTCCACAGCTTCAGCGTCGAGCTCTGGTCCGAACTACTACTGGATGATTTGCTTCCTAGCTTGGTAGGAATGGGGTTTCCCTCGGCATCGATAGCACGGAAGTTAGATGGTTTTCGAGTGTATAGGTTGTGGCCAACCCTTCTAAAGCCAGAACGCCAGTCTCGCTGAAGTCCTCGGGGCGCTTGCTGTTGACTGGGCCTCTGGGTGGTGGATGAAGTTCCTTTAATAATAGGCACAAGTTCCCGGTACAGATGCTGCGAAAAGGCCGCATGATAAGGCGAGTTCTCCTGCGCCATCTGATGGACCTTGAAGAAGCTTAGTGGGATAAACTCACAGCCTGGGCCATGGAGGGAGCTCAGGGAATAGTGAATAGGTACAACAGAATGCAGCACAATCATTGTGCACTCTTCCACCGCGGTTGATTCAGGACGAGGCCGGCATGGAACCTTGACCGTCCGAGGACTCAAGGTAGCTTCGTCGAAGATCCGCCTGTTGTCAACGCGGGCGCATAGGGCGGCAATAGCATCAGCCATAACAACAACAAACTCTGCCTCCTGATCTGTCCGCCTCCTCGTTGGGTCTCTAAGGGATTTGAGTAGTGAAGGCACATTTAACCCTCGGAGCTTATGGAGGAATTCATGATGCCATGGCTCCAGACGTCCATGTGGAAGTTTTGACGACGGGAGGAGGTTGCGTGCTCCCCTTTCCACTAACACGTCGAAGCCGTAGCCACTGACGCGAGCTCTTATCCCGAAAAATCCCAGGTGGATGCCAGCATCCACCATCGGCTGCTCCGCATATGTTGACATATTAGCCAAAGTGTGGGACAGGTCTACCGCCCTAATTTTCATTCCAGATCGAATAATGCTGCTGACCTGATGGATGTCGGCGAACCGAAAGCCTGCCGCTTCAAGCTTCTCCACGTCCGAGATGTGCTCTAGGCGACGGATCAGAAACATTAGCGAGCCTCGTCCACTTTGCGGTTGGCTCATATCCATGCTTTCTCCTCTCTCCGAAGAGTTGCTCGAGTTCCCGTTAGGACGGTGCGCCTTGACGTCGCCGGTGGAAAGAATTTCATCCCACAAAACACCCACGTTCGGCAGTTGCTCCTTCAATCTGGCAGCTAGACTCGCTGCGGCTAAACAAAAGAGCTCTCTGAACACGACGTCGTAGTGTTCAATGAGCTGTCCATCATCGCTAATCAATCGAACGCTTCTGCCGCGACCGTTGCCCGATAGTCTAGCCAGGTGGTTTCCCATCGTAGTTATCAACCCGCTCGTGGCGTTCCAGTTACGAGACGCTTGAAACATCCACTGAAAAAGCGGGTTGTCGATACTGAAGGTGTCGTTTGGGGTCTTTTCAATGTACGTATCTGTGATCTTCTCACTTGGTAATAATCCGTCAGGGCTAACGAGGATCCGCCCAGAACGATCGAAGATGGCACTAGCTAAGACAACATGGCGTGCTTTGCTGGCATTACTTTTCGCAATCCAGGCTCCGTGGGCAACTAATCCGGCGACGATCAGTGCGGCACTGAAGGACAGGACTGTGACAAAGATAACTACGGTATTTCGCGAGAAGTGGTTGTTCGGATTGAGCTTTATCAGACGATAGTTGGTGCCGGTTGATGCGCACCAATGCATTCCTGATACAGCGCCCGCTAACACAGCACCCGAGATGCCTCGCTTCCACCACGAGTTGGTCCACGCGGCCCTCCAAAGAAAGAAAAACGCTAGTGCCGCATTGCTAGCAACCACGGCAATGATAGCAGATCCGACAACGTTGACTGTTGTATACAGGCAATGGTAGTTCTCGATGGAGGCGTTGCCAAGATAGTGCACTTACGACAGGGGTCAATTACACAAATCTCAAAAGGAGACGCTATATACGAAGTAAAAATAAAATTTCTAGGGTCAGACTTACTACCGCAAATGGCTCCCCCGGCCAGTGAACCACCTGCACCGATACGCCAGAAGGAGATATGGTTGTTCGTCCCTATTGCGACGAAGGCTGCAAGCAGGACTAAAATAGGGAGGAAGAATGAGACGGCCGTGAATTTACTCGAATAGACGATCTGGAGCTCGTATTGGTCCTGGGCTAGGACGATGGCTCGGTTACCGACATAATGCTATATGATCACACACCTGGAATCAGTCGATGTCTTTCCTCTAGTTTCAACAAGCGTAGCAGCTCTTTGCGAGGTACTGGCGCTTCTTTCTCATACCATAGACCAGATCGATATACCTCCCATCGTCACGGCTGCAGTAATCAAGTATATGTGGTTAAGGAGTCCATTGCGAGATGTTCTTCTGTTGATAAGCTCAAGTGTCGAGACAGCGCCAATAAAGGACACTATAGGCATAAGGTGTTAGTCGATATCTCTCTAACATCTCATGACTGTCCGGTGGCAGAAATCAAGGAGGTTAAGCAACAGGTATCAAATTCTCGTTACATACCCACGTAACTGAGTCCCACGAAACCCAAGTTAAACGATCGAGGAACGATACGACCTTCGTACCAATGAAGCAAATCCTCCGCAGTCGACATTTCTCCGATGTGATGCTTTCCTGCTGATCACAACGAGGCTGGCGGATGTGAAAATTCTCGAGCCTTTTTCACGACATTCGAGGCTCGCCGTCTAAGCGTCTACTTTTATCTCTGGTGCAATTATCAAAGGGAAAATCCCATGAATCAGAAATGGGAATTCCTGCATGCCTAGAATGCCCAGATCATGTACTAGCCCAAGGCCGTTTCTTATATCATCCAACAGTACCTTCAGGAACCGTCGGGATGCATGCTCCTCTTACGGACGGTAGGGCTCAAGTATCACTTATGCGTAGACATAACGTGCGCGTACCTAAGAGAGATCTATGCCCATCCCAGCTTAGGAGACGCCGCGCTCATGGTTGAGATGAGCTGAACTTGCATGAGAGCCACTCAACGCCCTGCATCTTCCCGAGCTAAGAGGCTGTTTACTCGGACTAGAGTAAGGTTGGGCGACTAGTGTCAGACAGCAATACCCTCGAGTGCCTCGGTGATCCTTGCCTCGAACCAATGATCGTAGTGGATGAGTCGGTATACATCACCACTCCCGTACCCTTGGTGCAGACCACGGCCGTAGTGCTACGATCCTGTAGATCCATGCGTCGAGATCCTAGCGCAGATCCGGTTATGGCTTGCACGTATCAATGTGCATGCATATACAATGCATGTTAAATCACAATACCACACTTAGCACCCCTTCACCGAATTGCTCTTTTCCCTTACCTTAATCGTGCTGTGCGAGAGAGCCCCATTTGCCCTTTCCGCTGATTTTCCTTCTTTCTTTTCGAATTCTTCCCTGCCACCAACCAACCTACCCAACCACTTCATACTAGGCTGCTAGTCTGTCTCACCTTGTCTCATCTTGCACGCTTGCTTTCTTGTAGGCCACTTGTAGTATCCACTTACACGAGTCCCTGCCCAACCCTACATACTGGGCATACATGTTTACGAAACGATTGGAAGCTTCCTCAGCTCCGGCTATTATGACTAAACATCTCGACCGGCGTCTCATCAGATCGGTTCCTCCGCCGCTAGTTGAATGGCAAAAAACAAAATCCCATCCGAACGCAAGCGAAATTCATCTTAGGTACTCAAGCACATGGCGGCCTTGTTTATTCTCCGCTTCTCAATCAACGCCTTCTTAGTCTTGATGGCGTAAAGATCTTAGACAAGATGTTGCAACGGCCGGTCCGCTCGCACGTGGAAGGGTTCCGTTTAATCTCACAATATCCATATAAAGAGATTACAAAGTGCTCATGTGCGGAATGAGCGGAGATCACACGATCTCAATGAGGATTCAACGAGACGACTCTTTGAAAACTATAGAATAAATGATATATAGGTAGCACACCTATCTCATCGGCCGCGTAGATATAGACGCCCTCGGCGAATTATCACCGTACTCATCTCCACTTCAGCCTCAATGTGCTCACTATGTTAGTGGTATCACCTACCGATCCTACGTCGCCAGCCAGCGGGCTTTTTACGAAGATCGCGCACTCTCGGACGGACACCAAGCAGGTTCCTGCACCCTTTCGCACCTACTAGTTCTTACCATTCGGCGCAGTTCGTACACAAACATATGCTGTGTACGTGTAGTGGTCAAGGGAAAAGATGAGTTACCACAGACTAAAGGTTAAATGGGTTAAAGCTAGGACGCCCCAGTGGGGGGTTATGATTTGCGCAGAAGCCGAGTCGAGCATGTCCGTCTATGACTCCAGGAATAAACAAAAGTACGTCTCCAGATCAGGTCCGCCCACATAGTCAAGACCATCGATCTTGCGAAGGGGATACTGTGAGAGGACAACAGCGCTTTCGCTTGATCTTATTCCTCATGGTTCCTCCCAACTCTCTAAAAACCAGCATTTATAAGAAATGAAGGCAGTTGAGATATGAAGATAAGAGATGAAGTCGAGCCGCCTCGGGTCTGATCAGACTTTTCTTGTAAGTGAGACGGTTTAGTATTCATCATCTTTCATTCGTTCGGTTCCCGAATTTTCCGTCATTTTCTTCTCTCATTTCTCGCTCCCGAGAGGCAGGTATTGCCGCACAAACGGCCGAACCAAGTGGGACTAACCATCAGCTCCGTCGGAGAACCCGCTCACAAGTTCGAGTAAAAAAGACCGATAAGTAATACGTCACACAATGAAAAAAGCCCGCAAGCTAGGAAGTCGATGACATAATTGACTTTTTACTAAGGATAACTTTATGTCATTGTCCGTCTCTGAACGCGTATGACGGGAGCGGGAAGGGTCGGGGGGGACGCACAACATACTTTACTAGTCATTGAGATATATGGCATGCGTAGCGCGAGACAAGGTAGGTGACTACCTAGGTTGAGAAGACGAGCCGAGGAAGCCGAAGATTTCTTGTAAAGTATCGCCCACGGCCAGCTTACTACCGTAGACTAGGGAGGTACTTGGTGCCTGACTGTAAGGGACTTCAATCGAAGGAAGAAAAAAGCAAATTGCGGCTCTCACTGGGTGAGCAAGATACAAATCTAACCAGCATCCCATATAAAACTCTACTACATCGGGATTATCCACCTCCATAAACGCTAAGCGGGCTCGCGTATCTGGGAAAATGTACAATCGGGAACCGTTATGAGATGCGTACCAGGATTAACGGCAGCCAGGCCACGTCGGAAATATCGCCGTGCATACGGGTCGGGACAGGGGTTGTAGCGAGATGGGGTTCCTGGCGGGATTACAAGAGTCTTGTTATAAGCCGGTTTTATTACCAGGGGCTGGGAATAGCTTAATGGAAAAGTATACTAGACTTGAGACAGACATTTCAGCTTTGGATGGGTGGGCGGCTTAATGAGGCTGTTTCGACCCTGGCAATCCCTCAGCTGTCTGTGTAATGACCTGGGCAGGGTGTATTGAGACACTTTCAACTGAACAGGATTCGAGCACGAAATTGGTTTGTAAGACTTGCCTGAAAAATATATCTATTACTTATCACAAGCTATGCTTCTCTGCGCCGTAATGGCATGCTTTGCTTGGACTAGCTACCTACCTACCCTACTTACTTAAGAATTACTATTACTATACTTCGAAGCATTGCGCCATAGTGGGCTTGATTAAGGGTTATTGTAGTTTGTTACAGATATAAGTAGGTATCCTGTTCTGCCACTACTGCTATTACTGCAGCTAGGATTATAACACGAGCTTTTAGAGATTGCTTCATGTATAATAGATTAGGGGTATGCGGGAAAGGGCAGTAACTGCTTCCGCAAGTGTTCCCTTGTGAGGTGAAGTGTACATGCGTCGCTTTATTGTTGGTAGTCTTCCCCGGAGGGGAATGTATACCTAGGTATTTTGCTGTTTTTCAGAGAGAAAGAAGAAGGGGAAAGGAAGAAATGGGACGGTATAGGTACTAAGTGGTAGTGCACACCTAATATCATGTTTACCTGTGCAGAGAATAATGGCTTTAATAATCACACCTATACCATGATAATAATATTAAGCCATGTGGTAGGAGAGGTAGGAGGGAAGTAGGCGAGGTACCTAAGGTACCTAAGGTACCCCGCCACTACATCAAGATCACAAGCACAATCGATAAGCGAATTCCCCCGCGCCGTTATCGCATCACCAGCAACTTTCTGGGAGATAAACTGCCTAGGCGCATAGGTGAAGCTTCAACGAGGGCAATGTAGTGATAGGTTCACCTGTCGTGTTTGTAAAATCAACAGAGCGCAAGGGGTCCGTCCAGCTCGCAAACTTGCACCTCTAGTATAAACAATCCTTCTATTTCTTCTGGCCCCAAGTTACCGCAAGCAAGCTATGGTCACAGCTCCTCCTCACCACCATCATCATCATCCTCTATTCTATGCCCCTCTCTAGGTAGTCCGTCCGTACATAATTACTTACTTAAGCTACCTATCTACCTGCACATCCAAAAGATGGCATCTCAAGAGCAAGAGCCTGAGCCCGCGGCGCCGCTGAAGCTCGTGCCCCTAACCCCCTTCAAACCGGATTTATACGAGCGCGCCTGGCAATCCATACCACACCCGACCCTCCCCCTCCTCGCCACGGCCCACCAGAAGTCCGTCACCGTCTTCTCCCTGTCCACGCTATCCGCCCACAGCACTCTCACCAACGGCCACGAGCGCTCCGTGCGCTCGAGCACATGGAAGCCGAACCTGCCGCCCCACCAGCTGTGTCTCATCACAGGAAGCTTCGACTCCTCGGCGGGGCTCTGGCGGTGGGAAGACGAAGGGCAGAGTGGTGGTAGTGGGGGTAGTGATGGGGTAAATAGTTTGGAGGTGGAGATGACGGGAGGCTCCAGAGACGACGCCGACGAGAAAGACTGGGAATTGATCGTCGTCCTCGAGGGCCACGAGTCCGAGATCAAAAGCGTCGCATTCTCCCCCTCGGGGCAGTACGTCGCTACATGCTCCCGCGACAAGGCCGTCTGGATATGGGAGGACGTGGGCGCCTCGGAGAACGATGATGAATGGGAGACGATTGCCGTGCTCACCGAGCACGACGGCGACGTGAAATGCGTCGCGTGGTGTCCTGATACGAATCGTAGTGGTAGAGGTCGGTACAGCAGCGACGTCCTCGCGAGCGCGAGCTACGACGACACGGTGCGGATATGGCGCGAGGACGAGGACGGGGAGTGGACGTGTGTCGCGGTCCTCGAGGGCCATAGGGGGACTGTCTGGGGCGTGCAGTGGGAGCCGAAGCCCAAGGAGGGTCGTTTCCCGCGGATACTATCGTGGAGCGCGGACCGGACGATCCGGGTCTGGACATTAAAGGAAGATGATGATGGAGATGACGAGGGAGGGGTGGCGCGACATGCGTTTGGTGGGCTTGGGGGGATACCGAATACCATGCGGCGATCGCTCAAGGAGGAATGGAGGTGCACCGCTGTGCTGCCCGCGGTGCATAGCAGGGATATATACTCGGCTACCTGGAGCGCGGAGACGGGGCTTGTGGCGAGTACTGGGAGTGACGGGGTTATTGCGCTGTATGAAGAGGATGCTGCGGCGACTACTACGGAGGATGAGGCTGCTGCTGAGCTGGACGGTGATGTCCCGATGACGAATGGGCATGGCGTGAGACCTGAGGCGTCGAAGCAGTGGAAACTGCTCTCGACGACGCCTAATGCGCACGGTCCGTATGAGGTTAACCATATCACCTGGTGCAAGCGATATGATGCTAGCTGTCCTCCTGAGAAGAGGGGCGTCGAAGAGATGCTTGTTACGACTGGGGATGATGGGGTTGTGCGGCCGTGGCAGATCTCGTCATGATAACTTCTGGCTTTATTCATACAAACCCATATTCCTCTTATTCTCGTCTTTTCGTCAAAAGACCTGGGGCTTCTCTGTATGTTAATCTGGGCCGTGGGGACTGGCTGGTTGGTTTGTATTGGACATGGCATAATAGAGAGGACGGGGAGGGCACAAAGCACAACGCATGACTAGGTACTTACATATGGACGGATGGAAGCAATTTGCCGCGTCACGAGTTACGTGTTTCGAACAGCCATTTCTCGAAAAGAGATACAACGAAGAGAATGAAGAGAAACCATACTAGTACCTGTGCATGTAATCATTGAGACACTGTCAAAGGCAATCGTATTATATGTTGAGCTACTGCCATACTCATTCGACTATTTCTAAGGCGAACATAATATAATAAGAGGTTTATGAGACTGGCAGACTCTATTCCATACCGAGCACTTTTTCCTCGGAAGTTACTTCTCTCATCGTTTCCCGTTTTCAGGCTTTCCCTTTCCAAACTATCGATAATACTTCCCCCAATCTCCTCTTCCCTCCCTCTTCTACCCGGTCTTCCCTCATCTTGAGAGAGAATGAAGGAAATTCATCCGACACTCTCGTTATAATCTCCACCTCCCTCTTCATCATCGTATGCTGTCTGCTTGCTAACTTACTTTTCCAGACTTAAACTGTTGGTTAGTTGCTTGGCTCGAATCCTTCGCGTGAACCCATCAACCGAGTTTCACCGTGAAATTATGATGCAATTTTTCAATGCCCCAGCTCCCCACAACACCAAGCCCTCACAACTTTCCTGGCCGCGCACCGGCCGCACCAGTCCTCGCCCCTCCGCACACCGGGCCCGTGCCCGATAATCGTCGAACACAGACTCCACCGCTCCCCGCGCGGATGACGACAGCGCTTGCAAACCCCGCCGCGCGCCTCGGGCGGCGCGAGGTAGTTGATGTCGGGACTCGCTGTGCTGGAGCGCAGACTTGAGCGAGCGAGGTATCGCGGCGTTGGCGCGCGCTCGGGTCTGTGGAGGGCTGTTGTTGTAGATGGAGATGGAGTAGGCTGTCGTTGCTGTTCCCCTTTGTGTCTGTGTCTGAGTAGATGATCCCGAGGCTCGTGTTATTGGTATGTGGAGTTGAGGTCTGATATGAGATTGAGATTGGGTTGCGGTCTGGGTTTGGGAATAGGGTTGGGATATAGATTGGGATAATAGAAACGGGTGGTTCGACAAATTCCCGTGTCCGCTCCGCGGCGGCTTAAATCCCGGCGCCGCATACGCCACCGCGCTCGACGCATTGCTACTGCTCGACACGTACGCGTCGCCTTCGCTCTGCGGTCGTCGCACGCGCGGAGGCTGGGGGGCGTGGGAGGGCGTTGCGGGGGTGGGTAGATTGGTTTCCGCGGGTACGCGTGGATATCAACGATGTGCACCGTGGGACGCGAGTACGATAACCAGCGCTGCTGCGGGTTGGAGGAAGCCGTCTCTTGTTGGTGTTGATGTTCTTTCTGTTGTTTTGGGGAATCATCGCCCGGTTCGAAGGAGTATTGCCGATGGAGATGATGCGGAGAATAATGCGCTGTGATGGTCTCGCCCTCGCTGTGGCCTTTGCTGCTGTTCGCCCCTGGTGCGTCGTGTAGCAAGGAGGAGAGATCGGATGTTGACAGGCTGCCTTTTGTGCGGAGCGTGGCTATGCTCCGTGTTTCCAGGATCGGTGCTAGCTCCGTGCCGTAGCCGTATAAGAAGGGCGTCTCGAGACGCGAGAGCGGTGACTCAGAGTCTATGTCGATCCCGATGAGGCGGACGGGTGTCAAGGGTCGTCCGGGGGTCTGGTATGGCGATTTGGCGACGTCGCTAGTGGAGAGCCATGCGGCGTCGTAGACGGAGTCGTGAGTGCTCGGCCGGCCTTCTGAAGAGTCCTTGTGATCCCAGATTGAGGAGCTGGTCGTGTGGGCGTTAACGTTGGATCGGTTAGATAGGGGTGACCTGGTCAATGGGGGAGAGGTCGCGGTATTACTGTCTGCCATGGCATGTTGAGCTGTCTGTGAATGATCCATATCCATTTTTTCGAGATCAATATGGTTTGGGTTAATCTGTTGTAATCTTCTGTACGTATAAGTCCAAGTTGTAGGAGAAGTTGATCCAAAAGGATTCGATAGTAAGCGGGCATTGAAGACGATGAAACTAGGTAATTGATGTTAACAGTCTATTTGGATTGCTTATACTCGTATGAGAGGACAGTAGTACCGCAAGCTGTCGTTTCCTATGGATGTCATATCTGCCCTACGCCTTCCAACACGGGTGTACGTAGGCTGATGACGAAAAGGGAACGTGGGCCAAATGCGCCTTCCGAATGTTTGGTCTAATATATCATGTGGAAGAGAGACGAACTATCATATCTTGTGACCACAGGCTCGAGGTCTACGAGAGTGAGAGTTGAATACAACAAATGATATATCCGCCGCAGAGCGGAGATATATGAGCTCTCGTCCATAACTTTCACGAATAGGGGGTTGGACTCAGTATTTGCAAGCGGGAGGGATTCCAATTGCGATCCCAGCAGATGTACAACAAGGAGCAGCAGTCAACGTGTTGATGTCAATGCCGGGCTTTTGGAGCCCAAATGGTATATATTATGGAGTTATTTTGGCGTTATTTTGGCAGTATCAGCCTTCTCACGGGCCGAGTATCTGCGATCCTTAGTTCCTTTTTCTCTAACCGTAAATGAATAAAACTACACTATCCCCCAATGAGTACGAGTGAGTTATTCATCCTACCCAAAACCTCCGTAAGAAACAGTTTGAACTTGCACTTTGTCACAGCTCGGTGCTGGCTTGAAGACCTTCCGCTGCCAGTGCTTTTTGGTAATCTGCTATGGCCTTATCCAGGCTATGTACCACGGGCTCCATAAGCTTTGTGACAGCCTCTCTCCCGCCACGTATTGACTTGGCATTGAATTTGACCTTTTTCTTGGTCCTCTCATAGATCTGGACGATTTCTGCTCTGCGCTTCTTTATCTGTTCTTCCCGTGCCTTCTCTGCTTCCACAGCGACGGCCTCAATTCGATCTTTCGACTTCTTCAAGGCTTCTGCCAGATAACCGAGCTCGGCTGCTCGCTCGGGATCGCCCGAAAGAAATGCAGACCAAAACTGGTGCAAGAATTCCATTGTCGTGGCGTGTGTGAGATTGCAGTTGGAGGCGATTTCTGTAGGTAAACCCAACGGTGTCGCGTCGTCCGACCCATTGCCGTAGAGCTGCGCCCGTCTTTGCAACATACTGTCGAGGATCTGCTTCTGGGCCACCTTTCGGGACTCTCGAGATCCAACGTGTGGCTGTGGTTTCTCTTCCTCGTCACTCTCGCTGCCATCGTCGATTCCTAACGAGGAATGGATGTTCACACCGCCGAAACCATCATGGGTGAGGCTTTTCAGATCACCCTGCACTCCTTCGAGAACCTTGCTAGGATTCTGTCGAGAGAACGTAGTGGCTGTCTCAGAGGTACCGTTGGAATCATTCGAGAAAAATCTACTTTGTTCTCGTATATTGAGCATGATACGATGCTCCTCGTTGTCACCTCGCAAGTCTCGCAGAGCAAGTTCTTGGTACGTTTCATCGTCCACACCGGTTGAGCTTCCAGGATCGCCATCAGCTGGTAGGACATTGGCTAGTAGCTTTCCACTTAAGCTATTCAATGTCTGTATAATCGGCACGTCGGTTCTGCCTCGCGGTCGCATCTCGACGTCCTTTCGATTTCCGCTCTTGAACCCGCCTTGATTCTCCTCGTTACCCTCTATATTGATAATATGCGGCACATGTTGCGCTAGGAGCTTGCTAGAAAAGGCTGTAATATCTTCATATTCGTCGTACTTATCAAATACCTTGTCGGGCATCTCAAGTCCAGTGGGACGCTCGCCCCTTAATTTCTTTGATAGCTTGCTGAGAAAGAATCTCTCCCAGAACTCATTCTGACTAAGAGGGGGTACGTTTTCGTTAAAAATGCGCTTGAGGAGGGGGTGTTGATTCATTATTGCCGAGATTTGCTCCTGGGTGACTTTAATCTTCAACTCGCTCTGTTTCGATGGGTCTTCGTTCGGGACGAGCACGGGTTTGACTTGGGCGAGCACGTTATATGGTCCCCTCTTTTGACTCGACTCGATAGCATAGGCCCGAAGCAAGTTGATTCGTGCGGACCAGAACTGAGAGTTGAAAATGGTGTCCGACATGGTGTCTGGTTTTGTCTTCCGACCTTCCATATACATCTGGTATAGGTTCCGGTCTGCTTTGAGAAGAGACTGCTGTAACGCGATATCGCCCTTCAAGGCATCGTCATTAAACAGGCGCGCCGCCGTTGCTTTGGGGTCGAAAGTGCTCGCAGAGACGACGGCGCCACCAGCGCCCACCGGTGTTGCAGCACCCGAAGCTGGCTTTGGGAGACTAGGGTCATTGCTCTTGACGTCTGCAATCAGTTTGGACAACAAGGTCTTGATGACGTTTGCTTCGGCCCTTGGATCTGATGGGGAATTAAAGTGGAAAAGATAGGGCACTGGCTCAGCACTCTCAGGACTCTTTTCAAAGATCTTCAACATGACCTTGGCGGCTGTATCTGGGGTCTGTTGGAGATCTTGGCATATCGGGTTAATCGTCAGCCTCTAGCGACAGGGCAGCGACAAACTCACTAGTTATGTTGGCAATAGAGAGCGACAGGGTGGGTGGCCCCGTGGCAGCAGAACTGGGTGTCCATATCACCGTTTTCTGGTCAGCTGTGAGAGTGAGGGTGCCATCTTTCTTCTTGTAAGCTGCGGCACCGCTAGGAATGGCCATGGCGTGATAGCAGAAAGGTATTTCTGCCTGGACGAAGTCTACAGTTACAGGGATCTAGAATCGCTCTATGCGAGCACAGAAAGCGGCGATCAAGCGAAGCTCATCTCAGACTACAAGAAGATAGGCGTCGGTGGATTTGTCGGCAAAGGCAGCCAACTAGCCCGACTTTGAACCAGGTAGGCCAAGCGCTGTAGTTGCGCGCTTCAGGCGATATGTCAAAGGCACAGTGGCGAGCGCGACTGAGAGTTTACGGGCTATTATGCCACGGCAGCCCCCCTACCATGCCCGATAAGCGTTGAAGCATGCGGCGCGGCGCTCGAGCGGGTTGGGCTGTATATTGAAAGAATGGGATGAAGAAGTGAGGTCTGCACCAACAAGAGGACCGTGATTAAGGCTTGAGCTCTGACAATGAACGAACGCACACGGGGCACTAGCCACAGTCCCTAGAGAGCTTCTAAGCCACGCTGAGTCACCTACATACAGAGGCACGGTGATACAGGTAGTTAGTGCGCGAAGCCACAAGAGGTACCACCCACCTTTAGGTCCCCACTAGATACCCCGGTACATGTGCAGCATTCAGCAAGGATTTGTTAGGGTTCCAGCTCTGCTGACCTTACTGACAGGCATTACGTATCTAATTATAACGTCATAGAAAATCCTCCGTAAAAGCTATGATGTACAAATGAGCTTGAACAACAACTTGAATATTGGAACAGTCATCTGGGCATGAAAACCAACCAATTGCTCAGAAAATGCGGCAATCTACTACAAAGTCGCAGTCGGCACGAAATTTAAACCCTTGGGTTAGGTACCGATGTCAACAGAGTATTGCTCCAAGCGGTAATCCTACTCCGTGATTTAGAAAAGAAACAGTGGGGCGTTTTGCATGATTGCGATGAAACCAGATCCGTCTGTTGTTGGTACATCTGCTCTTATTGGGGTGTTACTGTAAGATCACAGAGTCAAAATATATATCTAAAATCGAATCCTAAGATCATACTGTCGTCTACATTGATCCACCGGGTACATACGGTACATGTACGTCAACCTGAAAACATGCGCCTGACCCGTCGGCCATTTATATAACGTCGAAAGCCACGTTACGGCGAAAACAACGCAACCATCTTGATTGGTGTGGATGTGTACAGTACATGCAATGCAATATGCGTAAGTTGCGAATAGGTACGGCCGATCGAATGCAAAATGCGCGGCGAGAACCGGCAACATGGACCGAATCAGGGCCGTTTCCTGCTCGTGCTAGCCGTCGCCTGCCGCGCCAGCTTCCCGTTAAGGCTGCTGAGGCAAGCCGAGACTTTAGCCTGTAATTACAATTATTACCATCGAGGGGGGTTTATTGCATTATCCACTACTGCCATGCAGCTCCGTGACGGGTACAAAGATATTTGGAGCCTCCCGTTTGGCGCATACTCGGCAGCCCCGGCCCAATTGCTGCTACATGGGAGCAGAGGGGTGGGTCAGAAAAGCCGCGCACCTGGCAGTAGGTAGCCGGATAGGTATTCGACAAGGGCCGGGGCTAACCTGAAGCCTCCGTCACCTGGTACCGAAAACCTATGTACCTCCTAGGTAGGCTAAGTGACCTAGGCTAAGCCATAGGTCGGGACGTAGTTGACAACTTGAATTTTCAACGCTCCTCACCTCTCGCTCCAACTCTCTATTACCTCTCCTACCTCCTCCCTAATAACCCTCACCACCGAAAAGACTTACTCCGCCGCTCCTTAGTCTCACACGAGATCGAGCTGAGATGAAGCTCTAAGTGGCCGGTGTACTCTTTTGCCTATTGCCGTCTGCTTTCTGTTCTTCGGGTTGATTATCAGTCATAATACTTAGTGCTGGTGTTATTACTAGCTTCATCATCACTACCCTACCCTACCTTTACCCTACCTACGCCTAACGCTTGCCGCCCGATTGGAACATAGCCTGGAGCCATGCTACAATCTACCTTGCGAGCCTCGGGCTCTCAGCTCTTAAAGGCTGGCGCTCGGTCGACGACGACAAGATGCGCCGCTCGAAGCACCCGATCCTCGGCCCTCACTGCCGCTCGCCGCCCCCTTGCCCTCACATACCAGAGCAGATATGCCTCAACCCAGTCGTCATCACCCTCGCCCAACGACAGCTTCCTGTCGGGAAGCACCGCCAACTATATCGACGAGATGTACTTGCAGTGGAAGCGCGATCCTGAGAGTGTGCATGTATCATGGCAGGTGTACTTCAAGAACATGGAGTCTGGCGACATGCCTATTGAGCAGGCTTTCACCCCGCCCCCGACTCTCGTGTCACATGCCGCTGGTGGCGTCGTCCCTACCATCGGTACTGCCGGCCAAGGCGCAGATGTGACAAACCATCTCAAGGTTCAACTGTTGGTGCGTGCCTACCAGGCTCGGGGTCACCACAAGGCGGATATCGACCCCCTCCGCATCCGTAGCGGACAGGAAGGCTTGACCAGCGTGAAGCCCAAGGAATTGACCCTGGAACACTACCAATTCACCGAGAAGGACTTGGACCAGGAGTTCAGCCTGGGACCTGGCATTCTCCCGCGCTTCAAGCGAGAAGGACGAGAAAAGATGACACTACGCGAAATCATTGCGACTTGCGAGAAGATATACTGCGGCTCCTATGGTGTCGAGTTCATTCACATCCCTGACCGAGCGAAATGCGACTGGCTAAGAGAGCGTATCGAGGTTCCTCAACCCTTCAAATACACCTTTGATGAGAAGCGCCGCATCCTTGACCGTCTAATTTGGAGCTCAAGCTTCGAGTCCTTCACGGCCACCAAGTACCCCAACGACAAGCGTTTTGGTCTAGAAGGTTGCGAAACTCTAGTCCCCGGTATGAAAGCCCTCATTGACCGCAGTGTGGACTATGGTGTCAAGGACATTGTGATCGGTATGCCTCATCGTGGCCGTCTCAATGTTCTGAGCAACGTCGTCCGAAAGCCCAATGCTTCGATTTTCAGTGAATTTGCTGGTTCCGCCGCTGCCGAAGACGAAGGATCAGGAGACGTTAAATACCATCTCGGTATGAACTTCGAGCGCCCCACGCCATCTGGAAAGCGTGTCCAGCTTTCTCTCGTTGCCAATCCCTCTCATTTGGAGGCTGAGGACCCTGTTGTGCTCGGCAAAACGCGTGCTATCCAGCACTATAACAACGATGAGAAGACGCACCGAACCGCCATGTGCATTACAATCCACGGTGATGCTGCTTTTGCTGCTCAGGGTGTTGTCTACGAATGCATGGGTTTCCACTCATTACCTGCCTTCTCAACGGGTGGAACCGTTCACTTGGTCGTCAACAACCAGATTGGTTTCACGACTGACCCCCGATTCGCTCGTTCTACTGCCTACTGTACGGATATCGCCAAAGCGATCGACGCTCCTGTGTTCCATGTTAACGCCGACGATGCGGAGGCCGTTAACTTCGTTTGCCAACTGGCCGCAGATTGGCGCGCCGAATTTCAATCCGATGTCGTTATTGACTTGGTCTGCTACCGAAAGCACGGCCACAATGAGACCGACCAACCCTCTTTTACACAGCCCTTAATGTACAAGCGCATCGCCGCCAAGGAGCCCCAGATTCAGATCTACATCGACAAACTTCTGAAGGATGGTGCCTTCACTAAGGAGGATATCGAAGAACACAAGCAATGGGTATGGGGAATGCTAGAGGACAGCTTTGCCAAGAGCAAGGATTATCAGCCTAGTTCCAAGGAATGGACTACTTCTGCCTGGCACGGATTCAAGTCGCCCAAGGAATTGGCAACCGAGGTCCTACCTCACATGCCCACCAACGTCGATAAGAAGACTCTGACGCACATCGGAGAGGTCATTGGCTCCGCCCCCGAGGACTTCAACCTCCACCGCAACTTGAAGCGTATTCTTAGCAACAGGACCAAGTCAGTGGTTGAAGGTAAGAACATCGACTGGTCAACCGCCGAGGCTCTAGCCATTGGCTCTTTAGTCACCGAGGGTCACCACGTTCGCATTTCTGGTCAGGATGTTGAGCGTGGTACGTTCTCCCAACGCCACGCAGTATTCCATGACCAGGAGAACGAATCGACCTATACGCCTCTCCAGCATGTCAGCAAAGACCAAGGGAAATTCGTCATCTCAAACTCGTCGCTGAGCGAGTTCGGCGCTCTCGGCTTCGAGTATGGTTACTCACTATCCTCGCCCAATGCGCTGGTCATGTGGGAGGCCCAGTTCGGTGATTTCGCCAATAACGCGCAATGTGTTATTGATCAATTCATCTCCTCTGGTGAAGCCAAGTGGATGCAGCGAACTGGTCTCGTCATGTCTCTACCACACGGTTACGACGGCCAAGGTCCCGAGCACTCTTCGGCCCGTATGGAACGCTACCTCCAGCTTTGCAACGAAGACCCCCGTATCTTCCCTGCACCGGAGAAGCTTGAGCGCCAGCACCAAGACTGCAATATGCAGATTGTCTACATGACGACACCCGCCAACCTGTTCCACGTCCTCCGACGGCAAATGCACAGACAGTTCCGCAAGCGTAAGTTACGGAAGAAAAAAATTCATGTGATTTTCTAATTCGGTTACTAATGGATTCATAGCTCTTATTATGTTCTTCTCCAAGTCTCTCCTCCGTCATCCTCTCGCTCGTTCGGACATTGAAGAGTTTTCTGGACCTGACGCCCACTTCAAGTGGATTATTCCCGACCCCGCCCACGAGTCTGGCGCCATCAAGTCTCACGACGAAATCGACCGTGTCATCCTCTGCAGCGGTCAGGTCTACGCCGCCTTACATAAGCACCGCGCCGACAACAACATCGACAACGTCGCCATCACCCGCATCGAGCAGCTCCACCCCTTCCCCTGGGAACAGCTGAGGGAGAACCTCGACCAGTACAAGAACGCAAAGACAATCGTCTGGTGCCAGGAGGAACCCCTGAACGCCGGTGCCTGGAGCTTCACACAGCCGCGCATCGAGACTCTCCTCAACCAGACCGAGCACCACGACCGTAAGCACGTCATGTACGCCGGCCGCAACCCCTCAGCCTCGACGGCCACCGGTCTGAAGAAGGTGCACCAGAAGGAGGAGCAGGAACTACTAGAGATGGCTTTCAACGTCACGCAAGATAAACTAAAGGGCGAGTAAATTACACTCACTAAACAGTACAGTAAATGGGGAAAAGAAGGGGGCTGGAAGGGGTGGTCCTATAGGTGTTATTACAATTACGTGATTGTATCACATGAACGGTGGTAGTGGCGGTGTGGTGCAATTACAATTGCAATTGCCGAGTATTATTTATATTTTATCCACAACAAAGTGTATAACGCGACGCACGCGGACCTCCTACATTACCACCACTACCACTACTTTATCATAATCGATCGGGCGGGCAGGCAGGCAGGCACAAAGGATTTTTAGAAAATCTTGTCGAAGACTTTGACTTGATTTGATTTGATTTTCGAAAGTCCTTTATCGTATCACCATATCATATCATATGAAAGAAAGAAAAGAAGAAGAATATGCATTTAAGTTCAAAAATGATTTGTCTATATCTTCTTTACTTCTGGTCTTTTGGGATCGCGTGCAGAAATATGATTGTGATTGGGTTGAGTTCTTTGATGTTGTTTGTGGTAGGTAGGTAGGTAGACGTCAGGATATTGTATATGACTGACTGACTGACTGACTGACTGTTCATCGCCCATCCTTTCGTGATATTATCATCGAGTTGATCTACTAGGTAAGCACCGTTTTCCCCTGACGGAAGGGAAGCTTGACGAATGTCGGCAGACAATGTGCAGATGATCTATAATACTTCAAGTTAGGTAGCGATGTGCCTACTACATGTAAGGGGGTACGTAACTTACTACTTAGGTATATATGATAAAACAATGGCTTGATCTATCACATACGACCATAGGATCTGGAGAACGCGGGGTCCCGTCCGCTCCCCCTTAGCTAAGCCAGATACCGCCGGATTAGTAGTTGGGTCGGTGACGACCAGCGAATCCCTGGTGTTGTATGTTTTTGGGACTTTTTATATATAACTTGATTTTATTTTTTAGTATAACTATGTGTTCATCTGTTTCCTTTTCTTCTTCCTTTTTTTTCTTCTTTCTTTTTTTTTGGCGCTGTATCTCTAGATTGTATTGTAGTATAGTATGTTTTCATGAGTTATCAATAACCACTCAACGGGATCCAGGGAATCAGGCAAAATTATACAAATTCCACGGCTTCTCAGTCCTAGACTCAAAAGCGTAGTAGTTAGTGTATTCACTTTCAGCATCTTCAGAATTCTATCTAGTAATATTCTGAACCAACTCATCCGCCAAGCGTCGTACATAAAACGCCTGCATATCCCTCGGCAACTTTTCAAAAGAGTTAGTAATACGTGCAACATCCTGGCGGCCCTTCTCATACGCAGCGACATCGCGGTTCCCGTATACGTCTCTTCCGGTGGCGTACCCCGTCTCTAGATTTCTAAAGAAGATATTGACGGCGACGCCGAAGTCTGTGAGAGGCGCCGTGGCATGCATCCATAGAGGCGGGAGGAAGAGAACATCACCTGGGCTTAGTGTTGCTTCGTGCGGGTGTGTTGAGGCGAGAGCGGGGGTCTCGAGGGCTGTGAATACATCGATGCTGGAGCTTGATGCGCCTGGGGCGAAAGAGAGGTAACTGACATCGTCTGGTGGGAATAGGAGCAGTCTCTTTGACCCTGTTATTTGGCAATACACGTTTGCCATGACTGGGTAAATGGAGTTGGTTAGTCGAGAGATGTTCTGTCCTTTTGGGAGATTCATCTTACCATCGTAGTGCAGCCACATATTCACGCAGCCTGAAATGCGTAGTACAGAGCTATGCTCATTTTGCTTAACGAATGATAACTCTGGAGGGAGTTGAAAATCGCCTGCTATACTGGGGAAGTCTGCTTCAAGGCTGCCCGGCAGGTCAGATGGCTGTTCGCTGGAGAGTGCTCGCAAATATTGCTTCCCGCCTGATTCGACCTCTTTGATAAAAGACGCAAAGTCTTTTGTTACATAGCTGAAATTCTTGGCGTTGAAATCCATAGTCGAACTGGAAGCTTCGTGAACAACAACCTGGTCTTTGATTAGGCATTAAAGGGTTGACATGTATGGATTCACCACTAACTTTTCTTTGGGGGCCGATGTTCTCGGTCAGGTGCGCCCCAGTCCACTTGGACACACATGTGCCTAGATCACTTCCTTCGATGATGACGGGCTTTCCGGCTCTGAGAATCTTATCGAAGTCATCCTCTGAACTAATACGGATCTTGGGAATTTCTAGGGTACTAGTTCGTTGCGATCTGACGTCGGTTGCAGAGTTATTCGTAGCCGATTGTGGTTGACTCATAAACTCGACTGACTTAACGAATTTCAGTGAATCCTCCGTTTGGGGCGCAAGCGAATTTCTGAAAGTAGTCAGGTCCATTGCGTAGCAGCCTTCGTTCCAGTATGTCCCCATGGAGAAGCACTGTGGCAAATAGTCAGCCAGTCAACTAGTTCACAGATCGGCCGAGGATATTAAATTTGGTTAAAGCGGCTGCTTATGTTTCTGCCCAAATATATGGTTCTTCATTTGACTTACTGTAGCGCCGCCGCCCATGACTAAAAGCTGATCACGCCCGCTCAAGCATATTGATGCGCCGACAAGCAAAGGACGTGGTATACTTGACGATTCGCCAGGACTGTCGAAAGGGCAGCGTAAGATACCCTCTAACTTTGAATCGGAAATACCGATTATGAGGAG
The DNA here is from genome assembly GCA_002288965.1 of Xylaria sp. MSU_SB201401. Classification (NCBI taxonomy): domain Eukaryota; kingdom Fungi; phylum Ascomycota; class Sordariomycetes; order Xylariales; family Xylariaceae; genus Xylaria; species Xylaria sp. MSU_SB201401. Next base: position 78,908 of record NPFG01000080.1, read on the forward strand.
CTCATCGACTCGGGGTACGATGCCATTATGCAGAACACCACCGACGATAGCGATATGATTATCATTGAGAAGCAGACCCGAAGCACCAAAGCGAGAAACCAGAAACTCGATCTCGGCTGAGCTTGCCACCGGCTCGAATGATATCGTGGGCGGTTGATTTGCAGACAAATTGAGACTCCATCGCAGGAACTGACGCGCCATGGTCCCATCCTCCAGTAACCCACCTACCACGATACCGTCGAAGAACACGCTGGGTGAATCGTGATCATCTTGTAGAGTACGGTGTTGCCTGAAGCTGACCAGGACGGCTCCAAACACCGGTTTATAGACCGACCCAGATATACTGCATTCTATCCAACCAGAACCAGGTTTATGAAGGAGACAGCCGGAGAAGACAGTAGAGGAATCAGTTTTACCTCCTATTAGAAGCGTCATGCCGGATTGCCCTAGTCGAGCTGTGCTGTGTCGGTACAACGGTGCCGGCAGGTCATCTGTACGTGACCACTCATTCTTCTCCTTGCTATAATGCCAACAATCTCGCATAGCTGACGATGGGGATGATCTCCCACCCGTAAGTAAACTCCCAAAATAGCCCAGGTCTACAAGACTATGACAGACTCTGCTATGAGGTCCCATGGGATGCATTTTGATCCCTACGGCAGGCGAGTTGAGAGAATATAGGTCACATGACGCGAGGCGGTTATTTGTCCCCAGCCCAAAGACGTTGGCAAATAGCTGATTGCCCAATTCAGCTTGCAGGGTCATCGGAGCCCCAAATCGTCTCTTTCCGTGCGTCCCTGAATAGGCTTCAAACCTAAGACTGGAGTAGAATTGGTGAGAAGAGCATTCTATAGGTGAGGTAACTTTGCCAGTGTCAACGCCAAGGTCATGTGTTCTAGCGATAACCACACAATAATGACTTGCGAAAAGGACGAACTCTTCCCATTCATCAAATGGCTCAACAAAGTCCAGTTTTTCTCTTTCTGAGGCTGCAATCCACTCGTTATCTGTCCATATTTGCCAAAGGCTAACTACTTCCACGTGAGGCCAGCCTAGGCGAGAGAAACGGTCATTTTGGGCGCCGAGGTCAGGATACTGGAAGACTGATTTTAATGGCGTTTTTAACTTATCGAAATGATTCAACATTGTCTTTGCGAAGGGGTGATCTGGGCCGTCGGGGAGTATCTGCTCAAGGAGGCAGAATTCGGCTGAGAGATGTCATCAGAATCCAGTACAATTGAGTCGAAGAGCATGTTACAAAGCTCGACGCATACCTTGGCTGAGCGAACTAGCCCATTTGATAACACCATCTGCACCTGCAGTCTACCCGTAATATGAAAAGTATCAGTATTTGCTGTTTATATATTTCCCTACAGCTTGTGAATGTGAATTCACAACTAGGAACAATGAGACCCAAGTTCCTTAGAAAAACTTTGAAACATGGGGAAAGTCGATGCTTGCAGAGAAATCTCACCTCCATATAAGTGATAGAGACTTCGGCAACGAACATGAATGTGCAGTCAGATATTTCCAGATTCAGACATGTAGATAATGCCTTCTCAACATCGGTAGTGTTTCGAAGGTCACATCCAATCTGAGCATACATTTCGCTCTTAAGCAGGACATGTTCATTGACATTTTCCTCTAGGGGCTCAAAGACAGAGCTGAGCTCCGGGGTGCTTAAGACGATAGTCCGCTTCTTGGACAGGAGGTCAGGGAAATCTATGTCAACGAATTTAGCACGACGGCAGGCTTCGGGATACCTGGTCATGCATTGCCATGGCAGTACATCACTAGTAGGCACCCGGGTATTGTCAGAGAAGAAGAGGGAGGGGGGAGGGGGAGGAGGAATGAGATAAGAGGCATGCATACCTCCCACAGCCCAGGTTGACAACGACTTTTGTCTTGTCGCCGGCTGGCTGCTCAAGAAAGCGGCGCACGGCTACGTCAATGACATGAAGTCGCAGGTGATATCCCCTATTGATCAGAGGTGCGCGGCGCTGGAACTTCTTGACGAAATACCGAAAGTAGTGGGGTTCGTCCGGGTAGTATATGCGCTCTACACTGCGCTTAGACACAATACTACTACTGTTTGTCTGCATTACTAGGTCATCCTGAGCTCTCTCTTTTGCGGAGCGCATTGCTTTCCGGTGAGGCTTGACGTTTGGTTGTGAGAGCTCCATGGCGTTGAAGATACCTAGGTATGGTAGTGCAATGAATAGAGGAGACGAGCCATTCCCAGTAATTCAGAAAAAAGTGTGTAGGCATGCGCCTGCCCAATGGTGTTGTTTGGTAGTGCGTGCTTGCCGGCCTACCATTAGCTGAGCCGCTTCCCCGCCTTCCATTTCTAGTATCTACCAATTATGAACTGAACAATGATAGGATGGCAAGTGTAGCTGGGATAAGTGACTGATTCTTGCCTTGGATGATAGCAAATCTAGAGGTAGCAATCACCTGAATTCGCTCCTTTCCTATTCTCATCTTGTTTCGTTCCCGATTCGTCTAAAGTTCTAGTAGCAGTCTTACCGCCAAAAATCATAAGGGAATGTTACAGTTTGGAAGTCAGGCATCCCCTGCGTTGAATCAAACTACCTAGGCATACAAGGTCTGTGGAAATATTGCCGGTATAATTCGACCATTACTATCTTCAATGTACTGTATTCCATCGATCTAGGCTTAACTGGCTCACTGAATCCAACTGCTTGATACATTGACCCGAAATAATTGGCTCGTTACTACTCTAGCTTCAGTGTCACATAGAGACCGTTAAACTTGTCTCAAATAAAATAGAAGTGTACTACATAGTTATGTATATACCATAATTTAATTGCATCTAACACAGATCTCTCATGAACTGGTGGGTTAATCATGAAGACAAGTTCCACCAAGGCACCTACCCAGAAGAGTTAGCTACCACTGAATAAGTACCTAGGTAGGTGCTTCTTGTAGGCCAGGTGGTCACTGCTCAAGCTACCCTAGGCAAAGCCTATCTATCTCCTTGACATTGTTGGCAGGTCCCCGCCTCGCCTCCAGTTTATACCGAGCTACAGTACCTACCCTGCCAGTGAACGACGAAAGCCGTCTAAGACTCTCTCCTCACATGTGCAGATCCAAAACCTCCTTCGAGTCCTTCACATCCTTCTTCCAGCCACCCAATATCTGACATTCTCAGAATCCTTGATTTTGCAGCGATAGTTGGGCGTACGAGCCAATCTCCTCGACAAATGCGCCGCTATTAAGACAACTCTCCAAAGGCTTGCGACAGCGGCAAGACGTGTGTGTGTGTGTGTGTGTCTGTATATCCGACCGCTTCCTAGGCAGCTCTCATATTCAACCCGCAAACGTCACCGCACACATACGCGCGTACATCTTCTACGATACTCGACCTGTTCATACCTGGCCGGAGCTTAGATAGGCATTCATCACGGAGCAACGCTTCACACCTCTTTCTCTAGCAGCCATCCAATAAATATAGCGCAGTCATGGCTAATACCGCCCTCAACTTCGTCACCTACAACCAGGACCACAGCTGTCTGGCTGTTGGTATGTCTTCCACTCTTTACCTGCCTTGCTTTGCCTTCCTCCATTTTCTTTCTCCGAACTTTGCTAATGACTCCCCGCCCGCAAAGGCACGTCGAGAGGGTTCCGCATCTACCACACCGATCCGTTCTCCAAGATATTCAGCAGTAACGATGGCAACATCTCCATCATCGAGATGCTCTTCTCCACCTCCCTGGTCGCCCTCGTCCTCTCGCCCCGCCACCTGATCATCCAGAACACGAAACGCGGCTCCGTCATTTGCGAATTAAGCTTCCCCTCCGCGGTCCTCGCGGTCCGCCTCAACCGCAAACGCCTCTGTGTTGTTCTCGAGGATAGCATATACATGTATGATATCGCCAACATGTCCCTCTTGCAGAGAGTTGACACATCGCCCAATCCGGGCGCCATTTGCGCTCTCTCTCCTTCCTCCGAGAACTGCTATTTTGCCTACCCACTGCCGAAACCGCGTGACGAGTCCGGAGAAAAACGCCCGCGCCATGCTCCTCCTGCCTCGGTCAGCTACGCTCCCGTGACCAGTGGCGAGGTGCTCGTGTATGACACTTTGACGCTCAAGACCGTGAATGTCGTCGAGGCCCACCGCTCACCACTGTCGTGCATCGCACTCAACAATGACGGCACCCTATTGGCCACGGCGAGCGAAACGGGAACTATCATTCGCGTATTCTCGGTGCCCCAGGGCCAGAAGCTCTACCAGTTCCGCCGGGGAACTTATCCCAGCACCATCTACAGCATGTCTTTCAACGTGGCCAGCTCCCTGCTCTGCGTCTCTTCTGTCTCCGATACCGTCCACATCTTTCGTCTCCAAGTTAACGGGACCTACGTGAATCTGCCCGGAGCCGCCCGTCCTGATCGACGGTCCCGGAGTTTTAGTAATGATAGCCGTGACGAAGGCGACTCCTCCAGCAGCGCCCAAGATTCATTTGCCCCCGCCGCCCCGAGCAGTCCAACCGGCAACAGAAGACCGAGTGGCTCCATCAGCGGTCTGCTGCGTCGGTCCTCACAGGCTATGAGCCGCAGTATGGCCGGTGTAGTGAACAATTACCTGCCCCAGACGGTGCAGGAGATGCTCGAGCCCTCGCGCGATTTCGCATACATCAAGATCCCCAAGAGCACCCAGAGCACATCATCTGCTAGCCAGCAGCTTCGGAGTGTCGTGGCTATGAGCAGCAATAGCCCCCAGGTCATGGTCGTAACTAGCGACGGCGGCTTCTATGTATATAACATCGATATGGAGCATGGTGGCGAGGGCTATCTGATTAAGAGATTCTCGTAGGTTTTTTTTCTCTTGCTCTCTTATTCACTCATTTTCTTACTCAGTTGTAAGAATGATGCTAATTTGATGTTTGTGATAGGGTTCTCGACAGCGACGATAATACCGATGCTTCTTCAAATGCTTAGATATACATATTTTGAAGATGTTTCCCATTTCTGTTCGGCTCTGCGGCGGAACTGTTCAATGCTGTAGCGAAGCCTAGTCCGATGTGTGGACTAGACTCCTTGATGCGGACATGACTGCTGAACGTCAAGTGGGTGGCTGTATAAGAGGTTTTTGCGTGAAGGAAGGAAAGGAAGGCGAAGTGAAGCGAAGTGCATGCATAGCTCAAGGCGTTTTTTTTTTTGTGTAATAATTCAGGGAATGGTTGTGTTACGCCTTTTTATTCCCGTTCTTGTGCTCTTTTATCCCCTTCTGATTTTTTATATCCTTCGTTTTTATCTTCATTTTAATACTTTGTTTTGTTTTGTTTTGTTTTTAGCATTACTCGAGAAGAAAGAGGATTAAGGAGCCGGTTTGGGGAGCGGATCGAGAAACGGATTGAGGGGTTTACTTACCCGCCTACCTTCTACCTACCTACCTACCTACCTACCTACCTACCTAGGTACTTTGAGCACTTTCATCAGGGTTTATTTAGCATTAGCGTTGGGCGTCATGGGCGTCGTGGTTTATTTATTCATTTATTCGCTTGGCAATTTCTCCTCTTACTTAATTTGGGCCGATTTTTTTTTTATCGTATTCTGATTGGCAGTCCTTTTGTGTTTTGTCTTGTGTTTGACAGATTTTAATCATGTTGAGATTTGTAGCCTTTATCTACTTATGTATGTCTGGTTTGTATGTCGTTTTAGGGCTGGGTGAGGTGAGGTGAGGTGAGGTGAGGTGAGGTAGGGGTGGGGTGAGGGAATCGAGATATACGTTATGTACGTGTTGGGATAAATAAATCGTTGGCTGGAGGAGTACTTGCGCGGCTTTGGTTGAGTTGAGTTGGGTTGAGCTGTTAGATGTGTAAATGTTGGGTTTAGGTGATTTGATGGCATGACTGATTACATGTGTTCAGCTGTAAATCGAGATGAATGTAAGATATTCCCGTCGTTAGTATTATAATGGTCAATGGTATAACACAACCGTACAAAATCAGGCACACCTCCCTCATAATACTTCAAAGAAATTGAGAAAATTAACTTGGGTTTGCTCAGATATACGAGATGATATGATCTCTATTCATTTGTTGCCTGTGGTGTGAATGCATGTATGCATGGCCTTTCCATCAGTCAGGTATCCAATCCAAAACATTGTCCATGTAATCCAGCCAGTCAAGTCCCAACATCCAAATTCAAATCCATATCCATATCCATATCCCAGTCCAAGTCCAAGGACAAAAACGTAGATACGTCCATGCACATACACCCGTAGATGAGTATGTAGGTAAATCCGCGAGCCAAAAATGTAAAACGCTAAATACTAAGTTCCCAATCAATATTGGCTGAGCCTAGCCTAGCCTGCGCTGTCCTGGTGGTCTTGCTGGTATGCCAACAGTGGCAGGACAGGACAAGGCTAGGATGGATGAAAAAGAAGAAAACAAAGACATTACGTTTTCTGAATCCTCAACCCGAGGCCGCTGTATCGTAGGGTATCTCGAGCAAATTCGTCAAAAGTAATGAATATGTAGCATAAAAGCCAAAATAACTCCAAGTTGTCGTCAATCATCATCCCCATATCCTTAGTGTGCTCAAGTGCGTATCCTTTCCCGTTATCTGATTGTTCAGTATTCAGGTTGTTATCGTATGTCCGTCTGTTGACTGTGACTTGCAATTATGGGTTTATACCACCAGCCCTTTTATGTGGTGTGTGGGGGGGAAAATGAGATAAGGCATATAATATTATCCTTTAACTCGTGTTCCAGCAGCTCAAATGGCTCGTTGTCTCCCCTCCTATCATGGAGTAAGAAGACGAACGCGGCCATTTAGTGAATCGTGGTCTCTCTTGATGCAGTCGAGAACCTTCGTCCTCGACTAAGAAACCTAAGCATGCCGAGGCTTGGTGCAGGTGCTAGCTTAGGCGCGTTATGTGTGCCCCGTATCTGCGCGCATGCCTGACCACCTCGATGCTGGTCTCCCCAACCGTCAGTAGCCACCTACGCTATGCTAGCCCTAGCATGCTAGTAGTAAGGCCTATCTGGCGTAAGGTCGGTTCATAAGAGCGATCTCTCTCGCGATTTCGCCCCACTCGAGTTCACGGCCGGCTCTTTCGAGTTCGGATGTGGGATTATCCTGTTGGCGCCTTCTCTGAAGCTGCTCCTCCCATTTAAGCAATTCGTAGGCGAAGCGCAGATGAGGCTGAATAATGACATTCAACCTTCGCGCTCGTACGAAGCAATATGCGCGTGGGAAGGATAAGTTGAGAGACCGCATGACCTCGGCAATGCAGATGGTCGCGCTGCGGGAGACGCCCACCCTACAGTGTACCAGTGTCGCTGTACCATTCAGGCGCCCGCGGTCTATTTTAGTTGTCCTCACGTCAGCACCCTTTCTTCACCCGGCCCCATAAGAGTGGATTTTCCACTTACCGATAAAATCCAAGCACTTTTCGAACTCGTCGGTCAACGGATCTATACCATTATCCTGGACGCCTTGAATCACTAATACATTATCTTCGCCCCATTCCTCGCGCTCGCCGTCCCTCCACATGGCGGTCTCACCGACGCTGAGGATTTGAGTTATGCCCAAAGCCTTCAACAGGTCAGGATTGTTGGCGTGACCGAGGTTTCCCAGGTACATGTAATCCAAAACCCGACTCGGTAAAGAGCCATCCAGCGAGGCGAACCATTTGGGCTCGTTCTGAACCATGGCCGTAATTTCTGATAGGTCCTTGTCTGCACAGACTGGTGACTCTCGAAGCAAGCGAGGCGCGAGGGATGCGAGAAGAGACACGTCGGTTGGGTAAGCAAAGAAGTTGCGCTTCATGACGGTGTGTAGATCAAGCCAGGCATCCGCTACCGGTCGTCCGGTACTATAACTGAAATAAGCGATAGCCAACATGGTTGACTCTGTATAGCCATCAGCGCAATGGATGAGAATCTTGCGAGGACGCCGCTCCTCCTTCTCCGGGGTTTGCGAAGTATCTGACATATTGACGTCGCCATCCAAGTCCGTGTCGGTGTCTTTGGGCAGTGTACCGTGAGCAAGGTGCCATATCCACGCACAGGTCTCTAGTATGCCATCGGCCTGAGCATGAGACCACGTCGGGGCCGGAATGCTTCCAGAAGAAGGGAAGTCCAGGTCATGAAACTTCTCCCCATCGGGGTAATCCTTAGCAATGGTTTGCAGCGCGCTTGGATTCAGTCGACCAAGGTCGCTACACTCAATCATGATATCGTATTTCTTTTCATCTTCGTGGCCGGGCTCAGGTGTGGGGCCTAGCCACACATTCTTCGAAATCTCCGATGCCTTTGTCATGTCATACATCTCCCTTCTCTCTTGATAGAAGAAGTCGAGGACGTTGCCAGTCAACACCCCGGATGAATCGACCGCGACAATCTCACCATACCTCTTCTCAAATTCTCTGAAGGGGGATACGCAGACGAAGTATTATACTCGGGGAGTTTGGGACCAGAACCCCGGTGCTTCTCGCGCCATTTGGCCTGCGCCGAGGCAATCTTCCAGCCCATCATGCGAACAGCCTGAGAGTCGTCGCCATACACAATTATGTCGGAGGTAATAGCGCTCTTCGCAACTTGTATATGGAAGTTTCTCACGGAGAAACCCTCCTTGGGGTCCATTTCGATAAACTCCCCTTCCAGACCGGGCCGCAAGAACTCTTGGGGTGAGATGGCGCCTTTCAGACGGGATGCACAGAGGTTACCATCAGCCTTGACGACGGTAAGACCACGCAAGCAACAGGGCGTCTTGCGCAATGCCTTCTTCTTCCTCGCTATAAAGAAGGCCTGCTGCATGTGGTTGCTAGGATGCAAACCGTGGAACCACGGGAAGACATGGGCGGGGTCTGGTAAAGGCTGCTTAGCCGTGTGACGGATGGCGGCGGCCACATTGTCGGCGTCGATTTCAAAGACCGATAGAGGACCTAGCCTTAACCGAGGGAACTTATCGGCTGGATGTAAGTGCGAGGACGGACGGCGCCCCTCGAGGCGGCGACGGCTATTGCTCCTGCTGTTGTTGTCGGTGATAGCGGTGTGATCGTCATCTTCCTCTTCACGACCAGGCGAGGGTGGTGGAGTATTGGGAGTTTGCACAAGAGCCGGCCCCGTTGGACAGGCAGGAATATGCTTGTTAGGGACAGGCGTAGGACATGCCGTGGGCTGCTTGGTGTCAATGGTGCTCGAGAGAGAGATGGGAGACGTAAGGTCCACTATGTCGGCCGAGGAGCGATGGGCGGGGATGGGCCTGGGCAAAGCAATCGTCGCCATTGTTCAGACATGCAGCGGGGGCTGAGACGAGGCTGATATCTAATGACAGCAGTAACCTCTGCCTCACTTAGTACAGACCGAAGGGTGATGAGACGATGTTTGTAGTAATACAGCCAGAAACTGATCTGGTATCATGGGAAGCACCCGTGACGTTTGAATGAATAATAGTACAGACGAAAAGCAAGCGTCGTGAGGACGTCTAGCAGCTCGTGTACCTTGGTCAAAAGACCGATTCTCAACAAGTATTAGACATACACTACTATCACAATAGCAGAATGAAGGTATGTGTAAGAGTCTAAGTAAGACAGATATTAGACTCTTATCAATCAATTATGTTGTCAAATGTGTTGGTTGGTAGGCAGTAGGTGTCAGTCGGATGCACGTCCGCTGGTTCGAGACTAAGGGAGACCAAAGGGCGGCTAAGGACGCGAGGGCGAGAGCTCGGGTGGGTTGCTGGGGAGGGCCTGGGTGCCAAACTGCGGGGAAGATGGGCCAGCGCGGGAGCACATGGGTGGGCATGGACTGGCGTTGGACGGAGCGTTGGGTGAGTTGGGTGGAGTTGGCGCGACACGGGGCGCAGGGCGCAGGGCACTACTAAGTGCGTTGTCGAAGAAGCCAATAAATGCGATGCTTGCTCTGTGGTTACCAGGGGTTTGTGTGATGCCGATGCGTTGTTCGACGATAGTCTAGTATTTCCTTGTCCACCTACCCGGTTAGCATGATGCCGATTCTTAAGGTTATCATGCTTGATAGCTTTGACAGGTCATCTAGGCCACGATTGAGTAACCGTAACAAGGCATACCGACCAAATACATACTGGCGATACTGGTAGTATATACAAAGTACCCAAATAAGCAGCAGCAGTAATAGTGTCGATAATGCACTAATGTACAGTACTGTAGGGAGTGGAGAGCTCGTGACAAGACGGGAATGTGGGAAGCTGACAGGGGGAGGGACAAGTTACTGGTAGGGATGGCGAGTGGCGACACTAGTCGTTATGGCTTGTGCTTGTCTGTTGGTTGTCGGCTGTGTAGCCGGAGCAGAGAGAGGAAGAGAGGAAGAGAGGAAGAGAGGAAGAGAGGAAGAGAGGAAGCCTGAGGAAGAGAAAGCACCGAATACTCACATATAGTCCGCTGTCTCTTTGCGGATGAGAGTTTGTCTTGACTACTACCACTGGATATCTGATCTGGTATCTACCGAGTGTCGTGAATTTGAGGAACTGGCTAGGTCGGTGTTGCGTTGTTGATGGAGGTGTTGCGAAGGACTATGTACACCGAGGTGTTGTAGGTAGATATTCCCGAAATAGAGTGTGGAGAGCTACTAGGTTATAGCTCCTTCTGCACAAAGCACGACGATCCGCTTGGTTAAGAAGTGAGAGAGATCGGCGGAGATCAAGACGGTGTGGATGAGGACAACGACGAGCAGGAAAGGTAGAAAAAAATAAAAAAGAGAGTATGTGAGAGAGAGGGGAATGAGAGGAAGAAAGCTTGGGTGTGTGAGGACAAGGAGGTTGATGGAGTCTGTCTGTCCGTATGTATGTATCCAGAGCTATTGACTACCTGCTTTATACTTAGCAACGGGTGCTTGGCAGATAGGTAGGCAGCTACATAGACCTCAGTACTCAGTACCTAATCTATAACAACCTGGAACAGCAAGACAAGGCGAATGCAACAGCTATGATACACAACCTACAGTAGGTACCTACTGTGCATACATACCTTAGTCAGGTACCTAGATGTAGGTCACAATAACCGCCGATGATATACTCAAATATACTCAAAAATACTAAAAATTACTCAACTTATAAAGCATCCGATCATGGGTAAAGTGAATGAATGAATAGCTGAGTAATGGCAACTGAGGGGCGCATAAGAAACAGTAGCAACGTGAATTGGAGTTGCAGCCTTATCACCGACAATCCCCTGTTTAGGGCGCTATGATGTGCCCATGATGGGTCGCAGATAAGAGCAGAAATGCCAGGGCGGGATTGGACAGTCGGCTACGCGCTACCAATGCCATTGCATGCGTGCCGTCTTCAAGTGTGTTTCGTCGGGCCAGTCAAGACGGGTCTGAGACCCTAAGCAACGCAGATAACAGCCAATGAGCTCATTGTGCATGTAGTGCCCATATGCGCGTTATTGCTTTCCGGTCCTACTGTACTGAGGGTATGGCAACCGATGTTGATGTGTAGCAGCAAAGCGGCACCCTCATTGGCGTGGCGTGTTGGTGGGATGGATATTGGTGTGGTGATGTGGTGGTATTGAGGGTGGGAATCCGTTGGTGTGATTTCCCATGGCTACATCACATACCCAGGGTCGTAGAGTAGCGTCGTATGCAGCCGTGCCAGGTGCTACGTGGAACCTCAAAAGCGAGGAATCGGTAAGGGGAGAGTGTGTGTGTTCGATCGATTGCTCGTTCGTTCGCTCGCCTGCCTACTAGTATGTCTGTTCGTCTGTTTTATGCTTCGTTTCGCTTGCAGGAGTCGAGTTGACCCTTGAATGTGAACCGATCTACTATCCCTCGGAGAATACCATTCATTTTATGTAGTACATGGTGCTACGATTATATATTGCGATCCATCCTATCATATAATTGCCGTGGCGAGTGTGTACACTAGGCGACTGTGCGGGTTATCCGCCCTTTATCTCGGTATCCAAGGACTGGGAATTTGTAAGTTCTGATTCTAAATCGAGTTACTAGATGAGACCATCACACACCTAATTGAGGAGGTGTGATGGTATAGCTACTGTAGACTTCGCCTCGGATACCCTAGGTATGTGTTTTAACACGAATATAGTAAGCGATGCAACACTGGGTACAACCACGCCAGCGTAAGTATTGGAAATTGCCTAATCGACAAGAATGCTGTTTCAAAAGCTCTGGAAAATGAATTTAAGTATGAATGAAACATCGACTAACACCCCGCTTACAGTAGCATAGAGATAGAGGCGGCGTTTACTCGGTAATATGTCCAGATAGGGTATCTCAAACTTGAATCAACATCTCGATCGCGTAACAGAGCCTGTTCGGCAACGGTGTCTGGCCGGTCTGAATTAAATTTAGAGTATACTAGAGCAATATATCTACATCCATATCTTAGGTTACCAGTCGAGGTCATCGAAGAAAAAACTGTCATCGCAAAACTCTACACCACTAATATAGCCAGCCACCTACGGCTGCCGAACCGGGTCAGGAAAAGCTATCGCAGAAAACAATTAACACTCTAAGACTCACGAAGTGGCTAAACAGCTATTAGATGCAATTAAATCTGAAGGTCAATATACTGGCTTCTAAATAGCTTTGAAAACAAAGGGTGGGATAGGTGGCTATATTAGTGGTATAGACTTTTGTTGTGACAGTTTTTTTTTTCTTCGATGACCTCGCCAGTCTTATAGCTTGGTTTAGGTAAGCAATCACAGGCAAGTATGTGTCTGGACTCTAGAATACCCCCCGCATCTTCTATGTCCATACAGTAGTAGCCCACCGAGCCCACTTATCCCGGGTTCTTAAACGTTACCCACCTCTCGAGACAAACCCGATTCACGGAAGAGCGTCATGTATTATACACCAGTATCATAGCAGAAGGACACCTCAAGTTATAGTCACTGTACAGTTACTCAAACAGAACACAATAACGGCATTAGTAGAGAGAAAACGAGGGCTTGATTATACACATATAAACAGAGTATGTCAGCCTATAAACTAAGGTAGGGAAGTATTAACAAGCCCAGCGGAGGAATAGCACCAATGCTACCTAACCTAACCTAACCTAACCTAACCTAACTACGGTGGCCCATAGCGCTCACTGGGTCAAAACCATCCCCCACACCAATATGCCTTGAATAAAAAGAAGAGGTAAATTTAAAATAGTATATTAAAAAATTACGCTTTAAATAAGCCTATTAATATATATTTTTAACTATTATTATAGCTTTACTAGCTTTATATATATATAGCTGCTAACTAAATATTATGTACTTTAAGTTATTGCGATATTAGAGACAACGCCTTGTTTGATTGCGCGACGCCTATGTGTCAGCTGTTCGCCAGCTGGGGTGTAGGCGTTAGGCGGGGCAGAGTGGATTAATAGTACCTAGGTAGGTATTTATGGGGTGAATCCAAGCGTTAAGGTGTAGCATGTATGGTTTTGACGCAGTGATAGCTATGGGCCACCGTACCTAACCTAACCTAACCTTATTATGTATCCCTACAGACAACCACGTCATCAATCAGAACTGCGTCTGGGCATCACTCGAAGCTATCCCATATTCCTATCGATACCTAGGCAGACACAAATTGCTAGACACCTCAACGACGTGTAGTTCCGACAGAAACGAACAGAAAGAAAGAGAGACAAGAGAAGCAACGATAATATACGGCCAAACCATGTCCAACGCCGTCGTCGATAGCATCACCGCCGCCACCACTGTTCGTCATCCCCTCTTCGCCTATTCACCTTTTCGCCTACCTCCGCCTTGACCGACATTATCCGCATAGGTAGAAAGGAAGGTGGGCAATCCATCATCATCATCATCCTTCGCCATGTCTCCGTCCACCGTCGCTAGCTTCCCTTCCCTCGAGCCCCCGACACCCCACAACCTTGGCCGTCAGTGTCGCCTCGCTCCTGTGAGAAACCCCTTCTCCGACGATCCCACTACCAACCAAGGCATCCCTCCTGTGGCGGCACAGTTCTTCTACGCGTCGCCCATTCCCATCGACGATCCCCTCTCCGCCATCGCTGCCAACAACGATCCCAGATCTGCACGAGCAACCCTGCAGCCCTTCTCACCAGGAGACAACAATGCACTCGAGGCTGCGTGGCTCAGCCTCTCTGCTGACCAGTACTCTCGAAACCACGATCACGCTCGTCGCCAGCGAAGCCCGAGCCCTTCTTTGGCGAGAGAAAATGCCGCCAAGCTAGCCGCCATCACACATGACCTCGCCGTCAAACATGCGGTGAAGCACGCCCGTGAAGGGTCCAAACGAGACTCCATGACACGTATGGATGGGACTGCTCTAGTCACGGATGACGCGATGCCCCCTTGTTGTCCGGATCTTTTAGTTGATGTCCATCTTGCTCTGCGTAATTCTTTCTGCGTTGTGGCTAGGCGGAGACAGCGCGCGCTAGACCCCGGGACGATTGCTCAAAACATTGTATCGGAAATGCAATCAATGCGGGCTGGATCGTTTAGTGCTATCACACAACAGCGTGGAAGGTCCAATACTGCCCCATCCGCGTCCCTGGGCAACTTGGTAAACGAACAAACTGGATCGACGCACAGCTTCTCTAAGCCATCGAGTCTGGAGGACAGCGATGCTAGAACACAACCGCAAAGCATAAGTTCTCGCCCTACCGAGCGTAAACCCATCGCGACTATTCCCGCCAAGTCGTCACTCGTAGACGATGGATTAACAGGAAAACCCTTCATCCGAGTTGGTACGCCGGAAACGCCCACATTCTCTCAACCATCGTCTGTGTCCGTACCCAGTCCATTGTCCTCGACACCTACGCGGCCCGAGCCTCAAGGGGTGAGGGTACCGCCATCCAAGAAGCCAAAACCTTCCCATCTAGTAGATACTCAACTAGCAAAGGGCTCTACCAACGTGCTTGTTGGTGTGTCAAGACTACGTACGTAGAATTCCCAAATTTTTTAGTATCGCTCGGTACCTGCTTTTCTCAATTTCAATTTTCACCGAACACGGGAGTTGCTGCAATAAATGACTAACACGGCACAATAGACGAGGTGACCCTCCCCGCTTTGCAGATGAAGCCCATCTACTGGTCTCCAGTCAACGATATCGCTACGGTCCTTCGGGCTACCTGGTTCTATCGGTTAGTAAATCACATCTCGTCGTTCACCAAACTTGCCGCTTACTTTCTGTAGGGATGACATGAGGCCTATTGATCCCAGCGTCGCCAATCAGCTCGAGGCGGGCTATCGGGAACTGAAGCCACATACCGAAACATGGAAGGATGAACTGAGATGCGCCATTGATGTTGGCCCGCTGGGGGAAGAGAAGGTCTCTCACCCTCTCTGGCCTAAGATGCCAGTTTCATCTAATAAAAAGAGTGATGAGATGGCAGACCCTGTCTTGTCTAGTGACCCTTTGTGTGCTGCTCGCTGCTTTCGTGGCGAGGCTGCAGCCGAGGGCACTCTGATTCCGAGTACAAATGAAGATAACTCTTCGCCAGTCCAAACTCATAGAAAGTTCGAGCAGTACCACGTCATTTACAAAGATGAGAAGCACGCGTTTCTCCTAAAACCAAGTCTAAAACCCTCGGCGTACTATGGCCGTCGACCCGTGGCAAAGATAGTGCGCGGCATTACCATTGGCATTCCTGTTGTCCGAGGGTTTGACTATGAGCTGTGGAAGGCTAAGCATCAGAAGTCGAAAACCCAGCAACAGGGTTACCCTACAATACAACCACCTTCCTCGCTTGCGAATGGCGGAAACCGTAACGAGCCATGTGCTGCCTGTAAGGCTGAAAAAGATCGCAGCCAGGTCACCGAGTAAGCTCCTGATCCTTCTCATTGCTTACAGCCAGCCCACGATAGCAGAAAGTTCTCAGTCTAAACCATTCCTGCTCACTGTATCCATCGGTTCATAACCGCCCAAACCCGACATACAAACCATAGCTGACCCTTTGTTTATGTTTAGTCTTGTCCTAGTTGTCCATGGCATTGGCCAGAAGCTAGCAGAGCGCGTGGAGAACTATCACTTCACTCACGCTATCAATGCATTCCGGCGAGCCATCAATGTGGAGTTGAAAAATGATGCAGTTAGAGCTGTTCTACGCGACGGGCAAAATGGCATTATGGTTCTTCCTATCAACTGGCGACAAGATCTATCATTTGAAGATGGTGGCCCAATGAAAGAGGAAGACAAGGCTAATTACGCCGTGGAAGCTTTCGGCCTGAAAGACATAGAGCCCAAGACTATTCCGGCTGTGCGCAGTATGATCTCGGACGTCATGTTTGATATTCCCTTTTACATGTCGCAGCATAAGCCCAAGATGGTGGCTGCCATGGTCAAGGAAGCCAATCGCGTCTACAAGTTGTGGTGTCGAAACAACCCAGGGTTTTCGGAGAGGGGACGAGTTCACATCATTGCTCACTCACTAGGAACCGTCATGTCGGTAGAGGTATTGTCGAGGCAGCCAACCTCTATTCCCCCGCTGCAGCTCAACAAGCCACTTCGGACAAACTGCTTCGAATTCGACACGAAGAATCTGTTCCTTCTCGGCAGCCCTGTTGCCTTTTTCCTACTACTGGAAAGGGGTGCCTTGTTACCCAGACGAGGGCGGTGCAAACCCGGCGCCAATGTGGCCGATATCAATGCGAGTAACATCGTGGGCGAGGCCGGGACCTTCGGCTGCCTTGCCGTAGACAACATCTACAACATCCTAGCTCGCGAAGATCCGGTCGGATATCTCCTCAACGGCACCATTGACCCCATGTTCGCCGCTAGCTTGAAATCCGCGTACGTGCCGAGCGCGTCGCCCTCGTTCCTACAATCCGTCGGCAGCGCGGTGCGAGGCTTCGTGCCGGGGGTAGCTGCTGCCGCGCCCGCTTCCTCCACTACAAGCACTTCGGGGGATCCGAGCTTAGTGAAGAAACCCCTAACGATGCGGCTTCCCTCACAGCTAGAACTCGAAGTCCATGATTTCACGCGCGAGGAGATCGCCGAGAAGAAGGCATTCTTGCTTAATGATAATGGACAGGTGGATTATTTTCTGAGATCTGGTGGTGGGCCGCTGGAACTGCAGTATTTGAATATGCTGAGCGCGCACACGAGTTATTGGGGGAATCTAGATTTGATACGCATGTTGTGTCAGGAGATTGGGAGAAAGCCCGGACGGGAATGGACGTTGCCTGCGCTTAGGGCTGTTAAAGCTGGGAAGAGGGGGATTCCGGGCTCCTCCTCTTCGACGTGAATGGGTGGTTTGGTGAGTTGGTGAGTTGGTGAGTCGGGCAGGGTTTATGTTGTCGCTGGGGGAGTTGCATTATTGCATCGAAATTTAAATTTAAGGTGTTGAGGGTAGGGTTGTTTTGGGTTTGATTTGGTTTCGTAGGATTTTGGTAGATAGATAGATAGATAGATAGATAGATAGATAGCGACTACCCCCCATACTGCGAAAATATATGGCATTAAATAGATCCTGAGATTCTTTATTGTGGATGGGAGATATTTTGATCTTTTTACGTGAGCCTTGCTTGTGTCGACAATGCCTTGATAATAGGGGGTGAATGGGGTGTGACAAGAAGAAAAGAAAGAAAACGAGAAGAAAACGAGAAGGTGTCTTGAGCGCGGCCAACGACGCCAGAGTAAGGAATGTTAATGCTGCGATACTTGGATATTGTGTAAAATCTGTGATTATCCTTTCGTAGAGGCGCTTCGAGACGAATTCGGCAAGTCGACCATTGGTTCTCCTGGCTGGTACTAAAGGGCGGAGGTTAGATACATGTGTGCATATGAATAACGATATATATTGGTGTTCATCCGTGTCATGTTGACTGAATAGAGGATGGTCGTGGAAAATTGTAGTTGCAGGGAATGGTAGTTGTTGTTGTATTGGGTGAGTGCCTCGTGGAAAGGGGGTTGTTTTGGTTGAATTGAGGGAGGTATTCGTAGATTGTGCCTCGGGTTTCTGGGATTGCTCTTGCGTGTGTATAATTGTTGATCGTGAGAATCCAACCGCTTGGTTTCTTGAATGAATAGTATTGGACGTATCAGTCGGTGTATGTCTCACTAGAAGAGATGCTGTGATTGATTCCTGTAAATAGTATGGAATTGATGCAGATATGCTTGCTTAACTCTGGCACACACTGGCTTTTATTCCTAGATGATGTTGAGTTGATATTGCGCATATACATACATCCTGCAGCTAGTAGAGTTGGGTTTTGAAACCACCATTTGTCATAACATACTACTATCATTTTGATCTATCTATTCTCTGCCTACTTAGATATTTTAGGTGTTCCTCGGCCCGCCCTCGTGGTTATAGGCTCATGCGTGTGTGCCTGTGTACCTGCAGTAGGTATGTTACAACCGCGGTACGTGAGTAAAAGGGACAGCTTGAGTTGAAGATGGACGCTGTAACCTGCCTACATACGTGGAGTTTCTGCGTTATGTTATAATATCCCCACCGAGGGCTCGATAAGACCGCGTCAAGTAAAGCACCACGGACGCCCGGCATTGCTGCAGCTCATGAGAGGGGCTTGGATATGGCTTTTGGTGACAGTCTCTCAACCACTGTAATGCTTCTTTTACGAGGCTAGCGGCATCAAGCGGATTGGCTTCTAGTTCGCAAAAGTTCGACGAAAGTGTTCAGCTTGAGCATAAGGGTGAGGAGCAGAATGTGAAATGGCTCTGTTCGCAACGCGAGGCTCTGGTATAATCTACAATGCTCATATCGCCCATTCAAAGCACTTCTGACTATGGGGGCTGCTTACATCTACGTAGTGTACATACGTATACACCTATGTCCTGATATCGGACGTTCCTGGGTATACATTTTCATTGAACAGGGGGTAGATCTTCGTTTAGCACTCCGATAGCGAGGATAACATAGCAATCACTCTTCGTATTCTGCGTAACACGCTTCAGTGATACGAACAGCGGCTGGTGATTGGCCGGCAGCTTCGCAATATGATATTCATATTGCACCGCCCAGCTCCCTAGTATTACTGAACCTTCTTGCGAATCGTTTCGGATGCATGTTCCTCTCCCATGCTGTGTTACAGTTAAAAGGTACAGGTCACTGCTGGAGGACCAGTATCGACATGTCGAGGTGATCCTTTCACTGTTCGAAGAATTTCGAGTTGGGGCTCAACAGGAAGAAACTCGCTCGTTGATTGCTTGTGTATCCGTCCCTTTGGTTTCCCCGTTGATAGTCTTGGCATGGCGATACAAGCCAGTAGAGTTGGACTACCTTCGGTCGCCGAGAAGGCTTTCATCTTGCTCGGACGGCATTGGAAGCTTTCGGTTTCGCGGAGACTGTCTCCGAGTGTTTTCTGCACACCGGTCAATGTCGGTGCAGCTTCTCAAATCTGCTCCGGCACTTTATGCGACGCCCATGACGTCCTTGCGCAGATCCTTTATTTTTGAATTCGTAGTCCCGAGGCCGTCGTGTTGCGCTGCTAAGGCGCCGAATAGCGTCCCTTTAATAATTCCAAGATTGTCTCTGACTGGTCACCGAGGCCTGCATATCACTGCGTTCAGCGTGTGATAATGTTTTGCAGAGATCCTCAGAGTTCGGGACCCTGCAAGGCTACATAACCAGGGTAGAGCAAGGTTTCCGTTCTTTCGTCTATTCCTTCATGCGTCATTCTAAAAGTGGGTTGACAGCATACCTATGAATAGATCTCGCCGTGCTGGCGAATAGTCATGAGCAGAGTGAAGCAGGCTTGGAGCAAATGCTCCCATTCACACTCTTAGGAATTATTCAATCCTGAAATTATTGTAACACACCCATCGCCTCCTTTCTTTCTCACCCTAGGCGATCTCAATTAAGCGGTGCGATACTCATGGAAGAAGTCGACAGTCAGTGCCCTCGAATCTCTGCCGGTAGTGGACATATGGCGTGCTTCCATGCAGTCCTACAAGCCGATCGTAGATGTGGCACAGTTGGGGGTTGAACGTTCCGATACCGATACCTCCCTGCCATCAATCAGCCCGTCATCGTGGGGTCCGTTTCCAGAATGCCGGATCCAATGTAAGGTCCCTTTCCCGAAATGCACGGCACTTAATCTTGACGGCGCACGTGTATTGCTATGCTTGAAATCCATCAAGCGGGAGTCACAGGCCAGCATGCTTGAACATCAAAGATTGCATCTGCGCCGCTTCGCCGCATCGCGTCCTCTCTGGTAAAGGTCGAAACTGGGCCCATATATTGTTCGCGAAGTCGAATACCGTGACCGGGCAAATGCCGCACACGATTATATGTTTAAAGACTTTCGCTGAGCGCCGAAGTGCAGCGGACATTGCGTCGGTCCAAGACCCGAATCTGTATTTTTGAACAATTGTGGTCGCACATGCTCAAGCGAGGTAAATCTCGTGACCGCCGATGTAAAATAGCTCGCCGCATAAACGTAGATTGAGATCCACGATTTGTTCGATTTGTGATGTCGTCTCAGCATAGCTGCAACCCACATGCCTCCTGGCTCGCGGGTAATCGTGTGAGGCCGGAACTACCCGTTCTCGAGCCAAATGACTAAAAAGAATATACGCTCCCGTATGTGTCTTGATGCCGTGTAACTGATGATGAGTATTTGAGTTATTTCGCAATTTCGGAGTGTCACGATGAGCAGGGTTGGATTAGTTTGGAATAAATATAGTATCTTGAACGATCTACTGTAGTCTAGCGTGATCGAACACTGAACAGCTCTCGTGAGCTCTGCTATTGTCAGACGGCTCGGACTCACTCCACATTGTGGGACTTTTTGTTTCTGTTTAACTGAGTCTGTAAGAATTATAGCAGGCAACGTTAGGTTACAGTAGTATGAGATAGGCTATTATGTATGAGGCGATAGGCACTGGTAGCGCGAGAAAATGGGATGCCAAGCGGTTCGGCTCCTCGCAGAGCGTCGAAGGGGAGACCGCCCAGGCCCCCATGTTAGCTTCCTCATCACCTTACCTAGGTAAGTAAGGAAGTAAGAAGCCAAACAAGTGAAGGATTCCACCATCGGACGACGGCTGCGGGGTTTGGGGGGAGAAGAGAAAAAATTCCAAAAATGGACAGTTTTGTCTTTCAAATCGTGTCTGGGAATGGTAGTTGGTAGTAAATCCAGGATCGTGATCTTGATGAATGTTGTCGACAGTGGGTCATGAGTACCAAATTAGTCAATACTTTGCACTTGGAGGCTCTTCATGTGAGTCCAGGGTGCTTCTTCGATCCCGTATTCTCTTCTAGCGCTGAAACAACTCTGCTCCAGTGATAGTAGTCGAGACTCCTATTCACGTAGTGCATATCGACATCACCATAATAACCGAAGCGGTATGCTCCCTAGAGCCAACAGTCTAGCATCTCGGCCGAGTGCACAATGCCTGTCTCCCTTGTGTTGCGCGTGTGCAACCAGAGCTGAGCCACGCTATGGTGATGGGATACCAACTCTGTTAGAAGCGGGATGTCTGTTAAAGTTATCAATGGTAAAGTAAGCCGCATAAGCTGGTGAAGACTCTTTAGCAAACGTGTTACTGCATATCTACTTTTGCTCCTGACATCGAGCTGAAGCAAATCATAAGCTTCCTATCAGTCCTGTGATGTCGACTATCCGTAGACCGAATGTTGGGCCTGCTCCATAAGCGTCGTCTTTCAGCGCCGACAATGTATACACATAACATACAGTATCGGTAGGTATCGTAACATAGCTATGATTATCTAATTAGGGAAATATGATTTGTCTTTATTGAAGCACGCAGCTAATAATACTTACTATCTACCCACTTCACGCGACGTGGGTACAGCCCTTGCACTGTTGGTTAACAAATGCCATGGGAATCTCCGTCTTCAAGGTCCCTTGCCCTACGACGCTAAATGAGGTTGCGATGAGAGTGGATGTTTCTATTGGATGGCCAGGGCAGGAAACGGTCTCGAAAACCCACAACCCAAGAAGAGCAGGAATCTTTTGTCATCCTTTCCAAGTTGGGCAAGCCATTGAGACCCTTTGTTGCTAACATTGACATAACGAACACAGACTACAATGATCCATTGCACTATTCTACCCGAACCCATCCACTTCGTATATGGGAGTTGCTTGATGATGCGCAGTCGTGGATCGCTCCCACCGCACACCCAGTACTCGGTAAAGTACCTGGTCGGGTCCGTTTGTTACATGGCAGCGACCCATCGTGATATGCTCCTAGGATATGCTCCTACACGACATTAGGATGGTCTGGCACCATAATAGAGGTAATACCTGCCGTACCTACACCATGGTAAGGCCCTGAACGAATGGGTCGACAAGGTAGCACGGCGTACAACGCCATGGGCTGGCTAGATAGAAGCTTTGAATGGTTCCTCCTTGCCCGACCGTTAGACGCTTCTGCATATTGCCATGTTGGGCGATGGGTTATGGCCAGATTGTATCGAGCAAGGGTGCGACTCCACAACACAGGGCCAAGCTATGCCCCGAACGAGGTGATGGATCCCCCTTCCCAGCACCCGGCGTCCAATGTGCTCGCTGCAGCATTACCAGAGTAAGAAATTCCAACATGCCTTGTACTCGCCATGTACTGTCCCGGGTACAGGATCCCCATCGAGGTACCTGTAATGCAGGGCCGCCTTTTGCCCTCAGCCGTGCCCAGGTTTCCCTCTCTCACCCCCCTTGTGAACGTAGACCGTTAAGTGGGCACGATATCTCACCCTCCTACAATCACCAACAATTATGGCTACGCCGTGTTCCCTAGTTAGCATGCCCTACCACGGCTGGCCCTGCAGCGTGGTCTATGGAACCTACTCACTACGGGTGCTATGACGGACGCATGTGAGGATGCCCATTCTGCCTTACATACAGTCTTTACCTCGCTACAGTACTCTCTGTGAGGTCTGCCGTCTTATTATAGATCCAGACATAAACATGGTCCTCCACGCTCCCCCGTGATGTATGTATGAGTGGGTATGGGTATGCTCCGTACCTTTGTTCCCATCTACACTGCTTCTTCACTTCTTCTCGTCTGGTACACATCGGCTGTTGGGAACTTTTGTGGTATATCTACCCTGTCACCCTCCCATCCAATCTATCAGCAGTTTGAATATTCCTATTATTGCATACTTGTCCAGGACCCCTTCCCAACTGGCCTTTGCCCTGCGTCTGGACCAGGGAACTACTTATAGGTACGCCACGCCTGTGACATAATGACCCAGTGATAGCGTACAATCCCCTGCCTGCGCCTCACATTATCCAAGTTGGCTTCTTGTTATAATAAATCTACGTCGCCTCGTCACGCAAGATCCGTCTCTCGCCATGGATCTCTCACCACCGTCCCTGATCAGATCGCCGTCATCCTCCCGAAACTCGAACTACTCCAGGAGTCCAAGCCTCAGTGTTGATTACTCGCCGCCGGATTTTGTTAACCCTTACTACAAGGTTGGTTCCGTATACGAACAATCTTGCCCTGTCATATCCCCGGCTATGGACTCCAGTAGCCCGCATCAGCAGCGTCTGGGTGCGACCACTTCGGCCGAATGGGCGGAGACGCCCGTAATACACTCCGTTCCGTCTATGGGGGGACAGGGTATCGTATCCTCGGACTACGTTCCGTATGTCAGCTATGACTCGTCAATGCAGGCCTCGTACAGCCATGATCTGTACTCGACGCATCTAGCTCACCCACCGGCACTGTCTTACGCGCCATCCCCGCTCGCCACCATGCCTTCTCGCTCGCTAGACCCGGCTTCCGCTAGACATTCACTTCCCTACCATGGCACACCACCAATGCCGCGGATCAAGCTAGAAAGCGGACACGAATACTCTAGTGGCGGCGAGACATCGCAGTACCCCTCGCCTCGGTCTACCCACGCCTTGATGGCTGAGCCGAGTAGCTACGGGAGTTCGGGCTACATTTCGGATGCTCCGTCCGGCTCGTGGCCGAGGTCTGAGTATCCGCCTATTGAGACGGACCCATACTACGTGGGACCTAGTGGCAGCACAAGTTCTCTTGTCCCAGACCGACGACATCAGGCTCCGCCGAGGCCATCGCGGGCGCCAAAGCGGCAAACGCGTAAGTTAACGTCGAAAGACGAGGCTAATTTCCAGTGCGAAGTTGAGGGATGTGGGAAGCTCTTCAGCCGCAGCTACAACTACAAGGCGCACATGGAGACACACGACAAGAAAAGAGAGTACCCCTTCTCCTGTACATTTGAGGACTGCAATAAGAAGTTTGTACGAAAAACGGATCTACAGAGGCATCATCAAAGTGTGCACATGAAAGAGAAAAATCACAAATGCGACTACTGTGGCCGACACTTTGCTAGGAAAGACACACTTCGCAGGTAAGGCTAGCTGAAGTTTCATGTTCGCGATGTGGCGTTGAGAACTCAGCTAACTGTGTTTTGGCAGACATATGGAAGACGGCTGCTCAAAGCGGTTTGACATTGGGACGATGGATCTACGCGGCGCCGAGAGCTACGACAGTTACAACATGCCGATAAGATCTGTGCCCAGCTCTTCTGCGCATTTGGCGGCTCCTGCGCCGCAGTTACCGCCTATGACACTCCCGAGGGGCGGTCATGACAGTGGCATGCCAGACATGCCCCCGTATATGAGAAGATGACGGCCCCTTAGGCGGCACACGCTAAGGAATCAGGGGGAAAAGAGAGGGAAAATCATTTACAAGATAGCATATCGGCGTTTCAGTCTAAAGCCTTTTGTTTACTACTCCTGACGTGTATTCTAAGGGTATACCCAGGGACAGGCTGGTTTTGGTCTCATTGGAATGGAATCACGCATAGACGTTTGATCAGGCATGGTTAGTACGGGGTTACGGGCATATGGGAAACGTATTGTACGCTAAAGCATGTAATTCCTTTGTTTTTGTTTATTTTCTTTTACTTCTGTACTTTAGCTAGGCAGCACTCGAGCATCAGCGACGCAATGGGCGTAGTGGAATGGGCCTAACAGCCACCTCCTCCAACACTTCCAGTTCGTCTATACCGCATCTCCGCTCGTGCTTCCGCCCCGCAGTAACGGAAGGAATTATCACTAAGTATTTCGGGACCACAAGGGCACAGTTTCAACTTCACATAAACACTCCGAGCATAGGCGGTACATGGAATCTGTTACTTAGTGTGCAAGACAGGGTTGGTTCTCTCCGCGGGGTCGAATTACGCTAGCGGAGGAGTGACAATTTCACGAGGATTATTTACAATGGCCTGAGTCGCCGGCCAATGGCGTTACATGGTTCTAGATGGAGATGGGGCGGATGCAAACATTGACCTTAGAAAACGAGGAGTAGTAATCGTCTCCAACTAAAGTAACGAAACCTCAAAAGCGCGGCATAAACACGCGAATAGGCAACGAGGCTTTGCGACGAATCGACAGAGTTAGTTACCAACGATCTTCTGCCATGTTGATTGTTGGAAAGAAGCCATGATTTGGCATCGTATAATGTCGGAAAGAACCTCTAAATGCTATAATTAACAGCACGCTTCATGTTAGCGAATAGGCAGCACGAGAATACAGCGACCTATCTCGTCACAGGCCGGAGCTAGCTCAACTCAAGCTAGTTCGGGTGGGTAGAACTGGGGAGGAATGGAGGAGGATGACGGTTGGTTTATCTAATCCCTAGCCAGCTAGCTGCTTTGGGCTACTCTCGTGGGTTATGGCATGCTCGATATATCCACCGGATCTGAGATGCTGTATTTAGACACGCCATATTACCTCTTCGACTGGGAACTTTTTGACGAGGTACAAGGATTGTTCGGATGCTCGCATCCTCATTCCATACGGCAGCTATACTGTTTATAATACAAGACCCGCCATACTATGCCTTAGTAAGCTGGGCACACTCCCTTGTGTATAATATATGGAAGTCTATGTGTAGATTCTTGTTACATCTGTCGCACGCGATAGAGGATGCGACATGTCTGTGGCTTGGATGCGCCGTATTAAGTGCTGTCACAGCTCACGAGGCAGCAAAGCCGCCATCTGAATAAGAGCAATTCGGGCCGGAGATTGGGTTGCTCACGATAGAATAGCCGGTGGGGTCATTTAATCTTAGCGCGGTAGAAGAGAGGCTGTAGGAGGAGGTGAGGCAGTGGTTGGCGAAAGTGAAACCAAAAATCCCCGAGCCGTGAGCGCCAACCAACATCAATGTCATCACAGCGACTTCGGTCTGTTGGTAAGCATACCATACACCGAAATCGCCAGTGTAAGAGTTAATCCAAGAGGTGTCTAACACGAGGGATCCCAGCCATCTAATTATCTGTTGGTTTTCAGGGAAACAAATAAAAAATAGAATCAGAAACAGGCTCGGCTTCTGCAAGAAAGTTTCAGGAGACGATGTCAGACTACTAGTTTTTTTTTTTTTTTTCTCTCCCTTCTCCTTTCGTCATCGTTGTTTTTGGTTTCGCTCACCATATCGCTCACCATATCGCTAACACCTGTTAGGAATTATGTTGCGCAGGCGGAATAGATTAGCCATGCACGTCAAATGCCAGCAAGCTACCAACTGTACGTGGTGCTTAGAAGAAGCTTCTTCTCTGTTTCTCGGGTCCGTATTGGCTGTGAAGAATCCGCATAGCCAGCCAGTAGCAATTCCTAGGGGCCGGCCACATGTGATAGTGACATAATCCTAGCGTCCCTCATTCGGCTCACTAGTCAGCACATGAACATCGCATGCTCACTAGCCACGTTGATCTAGGTGAGGCACGAATTTGGCATCTCACTTGCAGGCGCTTGCAGCGGAGGAGTTGTCTACTAGAAGCCGATCGGGCCCGACACCGTGGCATGCTACCGATTGGGCAACCGTGAGATTCTAACGGATATTTAGTGAAAAATCAGTCAGTCATCTCATAACACCCACCACCTCTGTCGGTAAAGTGTCTCCCCGACGAAAGGGGAGGGAAGAACAACGACGAAGAGGACCATAAGGCCGAGTGGCAGCGGCGTAGAAGACTATTGGGCAAAATGCTTACTCGAAAGAGATAGAGATCGTAGCATTATAAGACTTGGCTTGGATTGACATAAACAGCAGGTGTAAAGGCAGAGATGGCACTGGAACTTCATATCTGACGAAGACTAAGCCAACAACAGGCAAGCCCAGCTCAATCCCTTGCGGCGGACTTGTTGTCAACCCCTCGCGATGCGGCCGCATGGCCCCATTCACGTATTTAGTGCTGTGCAATACGCGGTAGATAGCGTGTATCGAGATAAGTACAGGATTGCACAAACTTACTGTATGTGTCGAAGCCTGAAGAGCTCGTTAAGCGATATGCTATGAATGACCTGGCATCAACGTCGATGGGAGATGAGGCCGGTAGCGCGACCAGGGTTCATTCGTTTCGTTTCTACCGACATAAGAAACGTCTTGGTGTACACACCAAGTACCTATATGTCGCCTTGCTATTCATATCATGTCATAGTCGCTGGAGCTTGTAAAATTTTATAGCCCTGATTTTATAATACTTGAATATTTCAATTTGCACTTCGATGTCGATTTGAATGCAGACGTAAGGCATTGTATATATGTATAACCAAGAGTATAATGAGCTGTGCGCGGGTTGAATATTTAAGGTGCACAATAGCATTTTAACGACATACTGAGTATACCACCTGCAGAGCATATGCTGTCAACGTCATCTGATGTTTTTGTGAGGATCTGTCTAAGATGTTGTCGGGTCATCAAGTTGTACCGTACGTAGTTGTCACTATTGTGCCCCAGGATTCCACGCATATTTCTTAGAGATGGTATCGATGCTTGCCAACTCCTACTGTCTACATATTCCTTCAGATCCCAGGAGGAATAAACAAAACCACTAGACTAATTGAGGTACCATCTCGCTATTATTAGATCATGAGGCTCCTAGGGAAGCCACTAAAGACGACGGGTTATAAATTATAAATGAACAGCAGCAACTAACTTCAACGGAACCAACACCGACTCCTGACGTTTTATTATTAGACAGACGTTGTATATGTGTTGGTTGTCGACGATGCAGTAACCTTCTTCATCCTGCACCATGTGCCTGTCTGATAGTAACAGCATGTCAGAACAACCCCCTGGAAACCTCGCCGCCGTCGCACGTTCGAGCCACATGGCATTTTGGTTTGCCATGCAGGAACGTCATCGTTAGTTGGTACCAGGGACTCGGCATCCGTCGCCTTGCCGCGCAGCTGATGCTGACGAAAGGAAGCTGAGAACATTCGCCTACTGATACACTTCGTAGCGGGCCGCCCTCTTATAGGAAATGTTTGATCCTGCATGAAACGCAGGATACGCCACAGAAGGGCTGTCCAGTGACTACGATCTATATGTACTATAGGTGCATACCAAACAGTAGGTTTTCCGCTCGACGCCGTCATCAGCTTGTGATGGACATCATAAGTGTCTATCTAAGGCCGCTAAAACGCTCCACACCTCTGTGGCTGCATCATTCGGGTGGTCACCAGATCTACACTACCCGCCCATACCTCAGAACCATCTCCTAGGTTCTTCCCGGGTTTTTAAAACGGGTCAGGCGGGTTAGGATGTCGAACCCAGCTGGCGCGGAAAGGCACCGGATGTGAGAGCTTGAGCTAACAAGTATGATGCTCCAGCTCTAGAAGTCATGGAGAACATTGAATGTACTAACACAGCTGCTACTTTAGACACTAGAGATCTAAACCGATAGTAACGCTAAGTTATGAAAGATTCAAATCGCTCATAGGGCTCATGTCTGTACCAAATCTGCACAGGTTAATATCAGTCTTTGCCAACACATCATAGCTCTTTCACTACCATTTCCTACATCCGCTACAGTGTGAATAATGAATATCAAGTAGCATAACCATAATGCTATTAGTTATGTAGTCGCAGCTATATGGTATAGCAATGCAGCATTTGAACTGTGTTACAGTATACAACAAGTCTCGTCATCAAGGTACTAAACAGGGGTTAAGCTTAAAGACAATAGATACGTACCGTCCAGGAAGATTGATCGGTACCAGCCGCGGAGGGAAACAACGATACCTGCTACGAAAGCTTAACGTTTATCCTAGTATTCTATCTATACTGACTTGCGATAGCTAAGTATGCCCTTAGTAGTCAACACGTACTTTGGTACGGCAACTCGATTATCGATACCTCAGTCAACCCCTCGCCCAGCCCATGTTTCTCAGTTGCGCACACCCTAGGCTATCCACCCTTGTCCTAGACCGACACCCTCCCCATTTCGTCTTCAAGCCCCTGATTGTGGGTTGGAGGCTCACGGGGTCATGCAGTATTCTAACCTACTGTAGCTTAGAGTAGAGGACATGCTACCGTATTTCCAAGGGAACCCAATTCTCCCCAGGGCCTGCCAGCCGGGGTACAAGTTTTGGACGAGAAGCCGCTCTTTCACTGTCGCGAAGCCATAGGAAAACCGCTCTTTAGCCGACGTTTTCAGCCAAGAAGAGCGGTCAGCTTAAGATTTATGTACTTGTCTTCGGTAGACGCCAGTCCATTAGCGCTGATTCGACACTCAGTTACACATTCTCCGCATTCAGAGGCTTGACAGCCAACCATATGACTCCCCATTAGCTTTTAACCCAGCTCGCATTGATCGATGTGACACCAGAGTCTTCGAAACCATCTTCTCCAGGGACTCTTGCGGTGAACTTAGCAGTTTAAAAAGTCACAACACAACCCAACGCAGCCAGCCTGACACCGTCAATATCTGCATACCAGAAAAGGGGAGAATTGGGTCAACAGCAGAATATCGCGAGTTATAAGGCAGATATCGGCAACAAGATGAAAGGAAGGGTACAGATAGAGAAACTCGCTACCAGGAGTCTAAGAGTAAGGTGCTGTCCCACAGGTATGCCAACGTGCGGAAAGACAGCGAGAAGAAGCCATGTCCGCTCCACGTCCGCTCCATGCACACTGCCTCTTCCATCGACAAGATCCTCGTGTCCACCTCCATCCAGCTTCCCGACTTTTCATGGTGCCAGTCTCGCTGCGTCCACCCAAAACTGTCGCAATGTCTCACACCCCATACCGCGAATTTTTCTATTTAGGTAAGAAAGACTTTCGTTCTTCTGATTCTAGGCAGGTCGAGGCTCAATACGATGGGTCCTTAGCGAAACGCGTCCCCGCTGTCTTGACAAAAGGCCCGTGAATGAACTTAACCCATCGAATCGTCGATTCCGTCGCGCAATTCCACTGCTCCCCGGCTCTAGAGTGGAATAGCCCCTCCTTTTGATCAACCGCTGTCTTATCTGCTAAAGCCACCACACCCTGAGATGTGGGCGGCATCTATCCTTTACTCATTTCTTTGAGCTGGTGACGACCCGTAGCTACTCAGATTGCCTCTGGGCACTTCGCATGGTGAGCCGATAATGAATACAGGATACCTACCAGAGCCCCTAAGTCGGCTGCGGCATCTCTCCGGGGTTTGCTCTGCAAGGTCTAAACAATCCGGGTACTCGAAACACGGGACCTATGAAAAAGCACTGCCGCGCTCTTTCTTCCCGAGGCAGCAGCCTTCATCCTGAATCAATCCCTGTATCTAGGGCTGATCATTCGGTACAGTAATTAACCTGCTTAATCAGGAAGCACCCCTCGTGAAGGCTTGAATTGCGACATTGCACATTCATGTCAGGACATCAAGTAGCTCTCGCTATATTACACTTCTAGGAGTCCGCACGAGAGGAGCGGCTTCGAGCGCCTGGCTTCTGATAATTGAATTCCAAAAGCTAGGATCATTCTGCTTGCCTTTCGCTCATCGTCACACACGTCTTACCTCACACCTCCCATCAACTTGCGGGGTGTTTGAGCATCTCCGAGCTTTTCCTTCTCGCGATTGGATTGGCGACCTCATGTCTCAGTGCGGAAGCAACCCGGAATGAGAAACCCCCTCGTGAACTCGGCAGGCTATGCGAGGCACTAGGTGAGTGGAGGAAAGTTAGACACTTTCTGCCTCGCCTGCAACGCTGGCATATTCGAGATATAGCGTCCATCATCAAGTTCGAATCCCATACGGCTGCGGTAGGGCTATCTCATGCTGACAGCGAGCAGGGGTGAAGATTAGGCGCAATACGTTTGTACTTAGCGTTGTGAATACCTACTAGCAATGAGCTAGCTGTTTCCTGTGATAGATGTCTTGTTAATGTTACACGAGGAGGTTATAAGATGCCAAGTGTCTAGAAGTGAATATATCGCGTTACTATTTAGCTAGCCAGGGAGTCATATAAACTTCAAAATATATCACTATGATCATATTACTTAGATTCATACCTATGGATCGAACTACATCAATGGCCGTGACAGATTGTGATTGTTATGCCCATGTAGACGGCGCCACCTCTTCCCGGTTATATACATCTCGTGCAATATGATACAATGTCTCTCGCTCACCCTTTCCCGGATAGCCTAACCAACAATTTGACTCATAGCCTCATATTTGAATCACGCGGCTGGTGTACCATTACACCGCAGCCAAATTCTACGCCACCCTCCATGCTATTCTGAGTAAGGCGTTTCAGCTGAAGCCCTGCTTGAGCTAACGACTCGATTCTGGGGCCATGAAGCGACGTGAGATACTAACAGCTCGAAGAAACACGGCGTACATGCAATGACACGCGGATTCCATCGTTGCTGGCTATATGTTAGACGCATAACCATGTCTCAATGAATAATCCTCGCAACCTGATGCGGACGACGGATTAGGTACTTATCTATCTACGAAAGAGGATGACCCAGCAACGAAAATAAGCTTCGGCGGCAGACTATTGCTGCATAAAATTACCAACAGATGCATCTTAGCGGCACAGGACTAAAGGGAAAGGCGTTGTGCCGAACCGCATGACGCACATAAATGATGTCTATCCTGCATACATGATCTACGAGTCCTATGCATCGTCGTGGATATGTATGCATTAATCTAGATGTAACTGTCACAGTCCTTGTCCTACTTGGGAGGAGAGGCGAGGAGATCTGGTGACCCTGAGGAGTGCAGTATACGTTTATGGACGAATAATATTATGGCCCAGCGCTAGTCTGATAGAAACCCCAAGGTGTTAGAATAGGGGCTTATGAATTTTTGCTAAGGCAGAGATTACTTCGCCAGTAGTTGCACAAACATAGACAAGTATACATAGAGACCGACCTCACGATAGTCCAAATATCCACCAGTGTACATAGGTACTCAATGACAACTTCGTCTTACATCTACCAAGAGGACCACAGGTAGCTGCGCATGCTAATTCCAGTAGACTACGTAGACACGAACAGGCTATCAACAATCTAAGTTTGCCACGCCACGCGGGGAGAAGGGTGAAGGGGGCAGACTGGAGCCGGGACAACAACGAGTCTGGTTCCCCCATGACTTCTCGTAGCGGGTAAGGAATAACCCCTCCTGGGTCACTCAACGGTAGGCTGCTCGTTCAACAACAATTCTAAGCTTCGAGGGCCGCTACCCAGCGCCTAGGAGACCAGTAGTCTAATGCCGAGGGAACACCACCCCGGGGTGTATGGGAAACATAGGAACAAGGTCGGCGACCACTCGTATGGCTTCATACATGAAACGAGGTGGTTATCTCGCCACCACCTGTCATGTCTTGTGGGATCAAAGAGGTGGGAAGAGGGTACATAGGTGGGTAGGCAGGCGAGTTACTTGGCCGAATCCTGCAACCCGCTCTACACTAACCAACACAGGTGTATCGTCACTGTCGAACGGGGTGTTCCGAGTCCCGGGCGAATAGGATATAACGAAAGGTGAGTCGGTCCAGGGCTAGATGGATGCTTGGTTGCTTCGAGGACGGCAAGTGGTTGGCTGGTAGGAGTCTTGCCAATACCGGCTCCCAGGGAGGATCGTACAATACATCCAACGGGCGTGTCCACTGGGGTCGCCACCATAAATAACCTCCGGTTGCCTCTCTACATAGGATACTTGGGAGGTACAAAGAGGAAACATCCATGGTACTTCCAAGTTGACTAGAACGCATAGTACTGCTATCTCAGCTTGCAAGACGGCTCTAGCTTGGTTGAGTATGCATCAATACCGCCATCAGCTCCATCCGTCTTCAGTTGTATATCAGAATCGTCTAATCATTATATACACAAGACTAATAACCGTCAGCATAACGCTATTTACCGGTAGCAGGTTCTATGAATGATGGCCTTGTGAGGCATAGGAAAGCCCGTATATCTGGCATCGAAAAGAACCTAGCATACTCAGGCTATGATGTACGAAACGTAAGGCAAACCGACGGCTCAGGCGTGGGCTGGGCTTCTTCACCCGCCTCACCCGCCTAAGGGAGATGGCCCCACGAGCCTAAGGGCGCACAATAGCGGCACAGCCAAACAAATACCCAACCAAATCCCGCCGCGGGGAACGGTAGAGGAGCGAATTGGAAATTCTCTAGTACTTAATAGGTGTTATAGGGCGATGAGTCCCCTTATAAATAGGATATATTTGTGTTTTCCAGCAGCGCGGGTGGAGACGCTTATTCTGCCGACATGTGGCGGTTATAAAGCACGGGGGAGAACCCAAACCAACGGTTCCTTTACCTTTCCGGTGGAAATTATGTATGCGCCTCGACACTTTTTCGAAACCAACAATGGACTTTAGAACCTACATCCGAGAATCAACTAGTCCCTCTCCCCGCCATTACGTCCGTAAACCCAACAGAGAGAGTTGGGTGGATTGGACCGGCTCGTGGAAATGCCGTGCTAGGGTTTTCGACACCCCTTGAACCTGCTGGACGCTCGAAAGAGAGACAGAAAAAAGGCCCGCGATACCCTATTGGAATGGAATCATGGGGACTTCGAGAACATATCCTTGGGGTACGGGGAGATCAGTCGTTGCATGCCGAGACTCTCAGCGTCGATCATAACTGTTACGCGAGTGAACCGCGTCGAAAACCAAGGCCACGGCCCGGGAGTGAAGTGAGCTCGGGTCCGAAAGGGAGGGAAAGAGGGCCTACAATCTTTGGTCTCGGTGTTTGCGATGATTGAGCCGGCAGGGCGATCCATTCTCAGCTTAGAAATCCATCTGGGGAGTTGAAGTATGCCTGGGAATGGAGACGATGTCTACAGAAACAGGCCACCACTTGAATAGAGTCGGCATTCCCGATGGCTGAACGCTAGCTAGAAGTATCTGCCTAGTTCCTCTTCTGAGCAGTTTCGTTGAATGTAGAGCCAGTGTGTATTAGGTCTATCGAGCTCCTTCCTAACTTGTATCTGCTCTACCCGTGTGGGAGAAATGGGCCACATAGCAAGGGCTTGGGTAAGGGCTTGCATTTGTTTGTTATCGGAATACACCGACTATAACTCCTCAGACCCACGAAGCCCTCCATTCGGATCATTGCAGGTAGCAGGGGTAGCCTAGGTCTACATAGACAATTATCTTGGTTTTCTCAGTCCGCGAGGTCCGCTACTCTGTCTTGTGCTGGCGAGGGATGAATAGTCTTGGTTTACAGCCCCCCTTTAGTCACTGTGAACTGCATATCGGCTCATACGGTTCTTTCGTACCTAATATTCGGAGGAAGCTGTCAAAATTGATCATCAATCTTGTGTCTAGTCCCCACTTAGGGGTGCCGCCAGCTAGAAGTCGTAGAACTGAGGAACATCTTGTATAGTAGAAAGCTTGAAACAATCACGTAGCTTGTATCCGAGTAATCCAGATCCGAGCGCATGCCCGTTCGAAATATCTAATCCTGAATATTATCAACTTGCTAGAAGACTTACACTAAGCCCTGGCTTTCGAAATCGTGGGACGATGAACATTTACACCGAGGCCCTTTTGTCCACAGTAACCACTAAGTTGTATGGGCAATGCTAGCCATCTAGGCGCTCAAGGCGATGTTTCGTCAATAGAAGGCTAAGTAACAAAATAGCTGATAATATAGGATGCTAGCGAGCCCGCTAGCTAAGCAGTCTCAATTGCCGTGGATACCTAGCCATTGCGTAAGTAAAAGGCGGCATATTTAGGTTATCGTGAACTGTCACAGTTGCAAGCACAGGCTTAAAGTCCGATGCCGGTCAGATAGAGCACAAAGACTCTAACAGCTGCTAGTGTACAGCAAATTCAGGAATAACATATATGTAATGGGGTAGTATCGAGGTCATCTGAAGAATCTGCTTCGAAACTATCGACATATATTCAGTTCATCTCAAGGGAAGGTGGTAGAGCGATACACTCAAGACAGATGGTTGCCGAGGTGGTTGCTGAGCCACTTAAAGTCCCAGCTGATAGCTGCCTTTCTGTGGCTGTGGCTGGTGCTGGTGCCTGCTCAGAGCGCCCCAACTGTTCCCAATATCGCCACTTCAGGTACCCGTTTAGCAGCTGTGATAGTGGATTAGCGTGAGCCAGGTTAGGTAGGTACCTCCGGCTCAGTGGCCTGGCTGCTTGAGTATTTTCTTCACTGCCCGTCAAATAGTTCAAGCCTAGATATCATCTACTACATCATCATCATCACCAACATCATTTGCATTTTGCATCAAATAATTATTTTCATTACTTGTAAGTTCAGCATTCGTGAGAAGGGAGAGACTCACACACGTAGTCAAGTATAATCGCGATAAAAGAACACGCATCAATCGTATTACACGTCTCCCAAGCCGCTCGCTTCTAAGAGGAATAGCGTTTTGAGAACGGCATTGATTTAAGAGTGCAATACCTGAGTTTATAACCTGAACTGTACTTCTACAGCACAGCGAGACAGCCAGCTGGTGCTGCCTTACCTACCTACTGCGCTCGAACAAAGAAATGATCTCTTGTTGTTCTCGTACATCATCACTATAGCATAGCCGCTTGGGGTTTCAACGTCTCGCGCGCTGCGCATAGGGCAGATCCTGCACGTAACAGCATCCAATATTAAGTGGTGACAAGATGAAGTTCTTCATAGACGATCTTCCCGTGCTCTTTCCGTACCCTCGGATATACCCGGAGCAATATGCCTACATGTGCGACCTCAAGAGGACCCTCGACGCGGGTGGCCACTGCGTCCTGGAGATGCCTTCAGGGACCGGAAAGACCGTTTCACTGCTCTCTCTCATCGTCGCCTATCAGCAGCACTACCCGGAGCACA
Source organism: Xylaria sp. MSU_SB201401 (assembly GCA_002288965.1). Classification (NCBI taxonomy): domain Eukaryota; kingdom Fungi; phylum Ascomycota; class Sordariomycetes; order Xylariales; family Xylariaceae; genus Xylaria; species Xylaria sp. MSU_SB201401. The sequence goes on from NPFG01000080.1 coordinate 114,876, forward strand.
GGAAACTAGTCTACTGTTCCCGTACCATGTCCGAGATCGAGAAGGCCCTGGCCGAGTTGAGGGCCCTCATGAAGTTCCGGGCTGATGAGCTAGGTCACGTCGAAGAGTTTCGCGGCCTCGGCCTGACCAGTCGTAAGAACCTCTGCTTGCATCCTTCCGTCAAGAGAGAGAAGAGTGGCGCTATCGTCGATGCACGTTGCAGGAGCTTGACTGCTGGTTTCGTGCGCGAAAAGAAGGAGAAGGGCGAGAACATTGATACCTGCGTTTACCATGACAACCTTGATCTGCTCGAGGCGCATAATCTCATTCCCAATGGAGTCTGGACTTTCGATGGTTTATTGAGATATGGAGAGCAGCACAAGCAGTGTCCCTACTTCACTGCGAGACGCATGGTAAGTCCCTAGCTTGGCCCAAACACGAACCCAGGACATGCCAAGTTGACATTATGAACCATGGCTAGATGCAATATTGCAATGTTATTATCTATTCATATCACTACCTTTTGGATCCCAAGATAGCCGAACGCGTCTCCAAGGAATTTTCCAAAGACTGCATCGTTGTATTCGATGAGGCTCACAACATTGACAACGTGTGCATCGAATCTCTGAGCACAGATATAACAGAGGACTCTCTACGCAAAGCTACCCGAGGTGCCGTCAACCTCGAGCAGAAAATCACCGAGATGAAGGAGACGGATAGAGAGCAGCTCGAAAACGAGTATCAGAAGCTCGTGGAAGGCCTTCGCGACGCTGATGAGGCTCGTCAGGAAGATTCCTTCATGGCGAATCCGGCGTTACCTGACGACTTGCTCAAAGAGGCCGTCCCCGGCAACATTCGCAGGGCCGAACATTTCACATCCTTCCTGAAAAGATTTATAGAATACCTCAAGACACGCATGAAGGTTCGGCAGGTCATATCGGAGACGCCACCGTCGTTCCTGTCTCACCTGAAGGAACACACATTCATCGAGAAAAAGCCACTGCGATTCTGTGCCGAGAGGTTAACGTCGCTGGTGAGAACGCTGGAGCTCACCAACATCGAGGATTACCAGCCTCTCCAAGAAGTCGCAACATTTGCCACCCTCGTAGCCACCTACGAGAAGGGTTTTCTACTCATTCTGGAACCTTTCGAGTCAGATACAGCCGAAGTCCCTAATCCCGTTCTTCACTTCACCTGCCTCGATGCCGCTATCGCTATCAAGCCTGTGTTTGATAGATTCAGCTCCGTCATCATCACCTCGGGTACAATGTCGCCGCTGGAAATGTACCCGAAAATGCTTGACTTCCCGACAGTCGTGCAGGAGTCATACACCATGACATTAGCGAGGCGGTCGTTCTTGCCGATGATCGTCACCCGCGGCAGTGACCAGGCCCCGGTTTCCACCAGCTTCCAAGTCCGAAACGAGCCGAGCGTGGTCCGCAACTACGGCAACCTACTCACAGAGTTCGCGAGAGTCACACCCGATGGTATGGTGGTCTTCTTCCCCTCTTATCTCTACATGGAGTCCATCATCAGCATGTGGCAAGGCATGGGCATCCTGGACGAAGTATGGAAATACAAGCTCATCCTCGTCGAAACGCCCGACGCGCAAGAGACCTCGCTCGCCCTCGAGACGTATCGTACAGCGTGCTGCAACGGACGCGGCGCCGTGCTCCTCTGCGTCGCCCGCGGGAAGGTCTCCGAGGGCATCGACTTCGACCACCAGTACGGGCGCACGGTGCTGTGCATCGGCGTGCCGTTTCAATACACCGAGTCCCGCATCCTCAAGGCGCGGCTCGAGTTCCTCCGGGAGACGTACCGCATCCGCGAGAACGACTTCCTTTCCTTCGACGCCATGCGCCACGCCGCGCAGTGCCTAGGTCGCGTGCTCCGCGGCAAAGACGACTACGGGATCATGGTCCTCGCGGACCGGAGATTCCAGAAGAAGCGCCCGCAACTGCCCAAGTGGATTAACCAGGCCATGCACGACGTCGATAGTAACTTGTCCACGGATATGGCGATTATTACTGCGCAGCGGTTCTTGCGGGATATGGCGCGGCCGTTCAAGGCGAGGGATCAGGAGGGCATTAGTATGTGGAGTCTGGAGGATCTGAGGGCGCATCAGAAGAAGGTCGATGAGGAGAGGATTAGGGAGCTGCAGAGCCAGACGGATGATCGGTTGCTGGAGGCTGTGCGGCAGGCGCGGCAGCAGAAGACTTTTGATGAGGACTATGATATGGATGATGATGATATGGACGAGGAGATGATGCAGCTCGATGGTGCTTGAGCGTGATTCGTATCTCGTTCTCGGTATCTCGTGCTGCATTGAAAGAGGTTGGAGGAGAAAATGTCATCTAAAGGCGTTTGGCGTACAAATTAGCTTCTAATATATACGTAGATCAAAGTGACCAAAAATAATATCACTCAGACTGGATGAATCCTATTATGTATTGGTCATTCAGTATGTAGACATGTTGATTAATTCTTCTATTTCTCATATAATGACTTGGAAGACAAGCACGCTACGTGACTCTATTGACTGTTTTATTTACTGTATTCCATCGATTCTACGTGATAGACTTGGCCATATTCCAGAAACTCTCCAGCTTCGCCCGCGATAAGGTCTGCCGGGCCTCGGCATCCGTCTCGCACACGCGCGACTTGAAAGCGTGGAAGGCTTGCGCCTTGACCTCGCCCTCGAATAACAACTGGCACTTATTCAGACTGAGATCTTTCAGATCCCCCTTCTCGTCTTCGGCTTTCAGCCACTCCCTCGTGCCCTCGTTCTGGGCGTCTCTGTCGCGAGGCGGCACGTTCTCCGTCCAGTCGATCCGGTTGAGCATCAACTTCTTGTACTGTTTGGTGCTGTGCTCGCCGCCCTCGACGATGACGAGGTTCTGCTTCGGGTGCATGATGACCAGGCCCTTGAGGTTATGCTGCTCGGCGTTCTTGCTGACCTTGAACCGGTGCTGGCCGTTGGCCAGGCTGTTCACCTTGAAGGCCAGCATGTGCACGCCCTTGGCCACGTCCTTCTCCTGGTTCCGCGACAGTTTCTCGTGTCTTTGCTCCTTGGTGAGCTTCCGTTCTTCGTTGGTCTCCACGTGCTTCGCGTGTCGGTCGGCGATCTCCTTGTTCACTCGGGCCTCCACGGCCGTGGGGTCCTTGACTGCCTCTTCTCCTAATACGCGCATGAGGTTGCCCTTTTTGATCTTGGGCGGCGGTGCGGGGACCAAACCCACTAGAGAAAACCAGATTAGTATGTGCGAATGCTTTGAAGGCTAGGAATTGCGTGGGGGAGACTTACATCTTATCTTGGCCTGCTCTTCCTTCAAATCAGCCATACGGCGCTGGCGACGTAACTTGGCCTGCTCGTTCGAGGTTAGATACATGGGTTTCGGCGCAGGTATGTGTCGGTCCTGCGGCGGCTCGATCGCAACGGGGTGTTGGATGTAACTCGTGACGATAGTGTCCTCAGTATCAATCTTCAGAGCGCCCGGTTCTTCGATGTGGTCGTAGTTGTTTCCGACCACGAGACCTTCGTCCCACCATTCGATTTCGGGAGGGGCTTCGACTACAAAGTTCTTCTCGACGTCGATGTCCTCGTCTATACCAGCCTTGCGGGTTTGAGCTGCGATCTTCTTCTTCAGCGCCTCGAGAGCGGCCTGGCGGCGCAAAGCATTGGCCTGTTGAATGTATTTGCCCTTCTGGTTGAAGATGAGTTGCCGCGATTGCCGTGGCTTTGCGGTCGGGGCTCCGAGGTTTGCGTCGTAGTATGGATTGCTCTTGATCTCCTCGGCTGAGGGACCGGACAGGTCGAGAGCTTTTTGTCGCTTAGGCTGGCCGGAAGATGGCTTGAAAGAAGGTTTCGAGTCGCTATCGCCAGACCTGCCGCCGGGTTTCCACTGGCCGAGATCCTCGAGGGCTGGGTGAAGACCGACATTCAAGCCTCCCTTGGCCTTGCTGGAACCAATAGCTGCTGACACTCGCGCCTTGAGGGCAGCGAGCTTGGCCGCTTTGTCTACCGCGGTTTCGGGTTTCTGGATGCGAGATGCGCCATCATTGCGAGGGCCGAGGCCAGGGGAACCGCGTCGGTCCATGGCGAGTGACTCGCTGGTCTAAGGGATGGAGTGAGGATTTGGGTGATGGAAGACGAGCCGGTCGCTAATTGAATGGTTGTGTTGCGCGCTAGGAACTCGTGATGAAATAGGGGGGTGCGTGGTCCGAACTAGAATGTTATATCGAATACACCTTCAAGACATGATTGTAATCTCTTTGGCCTCGTGTCAGCTGTGAGCAACCATATCAAGCTTGGGGAAGTCTATGATTAAAGTTAGAATACAGGCAGGCGGGTATGGATGGGATACCTTGATGTTACCTAACCTGAGCCATGCCGCTTTTAGCCTGGGCTGGGAGCTTGAGCCAAGCCCGTTTTTTGCATAAAGTATTATGTAGTAGAATTAAAAACGGTTCAACTCGCGGTTTATTATAAAACGGATATTACAGTCACCTGACAATGGAATCTATATACTCTTTAGTGTTTATACCACTGTTTAGTTTATACCACCTTTTTGATGTTTATACAACTGTTTATGCTACCTCTTTAGTGTTTATATCACCGGCGATTATGCGGCTTCTATTGTCAGGTGACTGTAATACTACCTACCACTAGGTAGTACGTACGTAGATACATACTGGCGCGCTACGGTAGTCATCTGTACAGACCATAGGTACGTCATGTGACCACCACGTAGTGCAAGGCTTGTGGCTCTGAAGGCATCCTAACAGACAAATTGAAGAGTGCAGTTGGTCAGAAATTCAGATTGCGAAAACTCGAGTTTAAAGAAGAAAAAGGAAGAGAGGAGAAGTGGGGGAACAGAGATGAGAAAATAATATAGGCATTGGTAGCTCGTTGCGTCTTGTCTATAAAGGCAACTGCGACAAGATGTGACACACCAAGGAAGGAAACTACGTGGAAGGAAGCCGTGTTTTTTTTACTTGCTGTCTTAGGCCCAGGTACCCATTGGTTATGATGACGAATAGCGTTTCGTGATGTCGTGTCTTGGGGAAGTGGCTTTCCACTAATAAGGTAAGAAGTGCAATCAGAATTTTGAATCGGACAAGTTAAATGGAAGCTGCTGGTGTTGCGACTCTCGTTTTATTCCTGTCACAATGGCCTTGGAAACCTAACATGATGATCGATACTGCTTGTGAAGTCAGAGCGGCCATAGCACCGGTTTGTAGTAAGTATATAATTACTCCCTCTCAGCAATGTTGTTACCGACGTTACCTTTATTATACATAAGTACCTACCCAGATACAAAAGCAATGGTGAGAGCATTAATAATCAACACAAGGCAGAATCGGAAAGAAGTATTTGTTGTGATAAACTCAGTTAAAAAAGTTTTAGTTGGGGCGCTGTTTCTCTCGTGAGCGTCGTCCAGTCGATCTAGCTCGAACTTCGGTGTCATAGTCTGCACTGGTAATAAATCCAGAATTGACATATGTTATTGCATAAGGAGGGAAGTTCTCCTTGTATCCTCTAGTGTATGTATATCCCTTATGTATCTACATCCTAACCCCTGTATCGCTAAGCCTTACGGTTCCGCGACACTCAGCCTCAACATATGTTGCAATTCATACCTATCCTAGACTCACCCTAGCCAAAGGCTTTGTTAACGATAGGCGGAGCCGTGAGAATTTGCTAGCCACTATTTATCCACATATGCCTCACATGGCCGTGGCAACTTTCCCGTGGCAAACTTATGTCTATACCAAATTTCAGCAGCCTCTGCCATTTTGGATCCGGTGGTATGGAACAACAGCCTAGATCGTGGTACGTTACAGCCTTGAATACTAGACTGTGTTGTAACCACGAGACCGATAAATCCCAGTCAGTTTCGCAACAAGAGCAACCCCCTATCCCTTCGTATGCGGAGTTCTTAGAGAGCTTTGCCTCAGCTTCATCGAGACTGGGATGAAGGACGCCGTAAACAAAATTTTTTCTTCCATCGAGTCGGCAGTGGTAGCAAGCATCGTCTAGTAGTGTGTCGCGGAAGAAGTCGTGCAATGATTGGGTCGAAATAACCTGTCTTGTAATACCCACTCCCATAACACGAAAGATCCATGTGTAAGATAGGAACAGGTCGTCGCCTATCCATTTCGCTGTGCGTGAAATTTCAAGCTGCGTCTTGCACTGCGTCTTTAAAAACAGAAAACTTATGGACTTGCGTCCCGAAAATGATAAACATGAAAGAGGGATTCCGTGCGTAACACCGAGTAGACGACGGTTTCTAACGAGACGGGTTTCCAAAAAACTGACCCTTAAACTTTTGCCTGGGCACATCGAGGCTATGTGTCGCTCCCCGTTAGGACGGAATGCTTGATAGATGCCAGATTCGTCCGGATAATAAAAGATGTTCTCTTTAGAGTAAAAGGGGAGCAGTTTGCGTGCAACGGGGCAATAGAGTACCCGGCTGGTGTCCCGCTCTAGAGTCGTCAGAAGCATCTCTCTAGAATGTGCGTCGAGCCTCTTGATATATTTAGATAGAATTGGGAGTAAATCTTTGCAAGTCAATGCCAAAGACACGACATCAGCAACACTTGCGGTTTGGTCGGCGATATCGAGGATCATTTCGACCGGCATCATCGACAGCAAACGTGACTGTACTTGGTAATGTCGGGTGCTAGGCATAGTGTTGGGAATAGTAGTGGCCATAGTATTGATTCAAGTTGCTTGTCGCTTTTAGAGGTAAAATACCTGGACCGCTCCGGGTTGTGGAGCGTTAAAACTTGCTGTCACGACGTTTCAATGGGCGGTGCCGTTGTGGATTACTGGAAAACACACTTTAATCATATGAAGAAGAAGTGAAGGTTTACTTCGAAGCCTAGACTTCAGTCACCAGCTATATATGTGGCTACGGAAGGGCTACGAAGGGCCACGTACGTAAGAAAGTTTACAATGGAGACTGCTTATGCACCATCTACTGTTATCAGGGGATTACAATCAATTAGTCGGTCAATCAGCGAAAGCTGAATAGCTAAATATAAAATATGAGAATGGAGACCAAAGGTAGATATTGCAACCGAGACAATCGTAGATATCTCAACCCCTATCTTCTTAGGGGCTGCGAACGCTCCAATACCTTTAAGACCCAGTTTTGATCGGTGCTTAGGTTCTATGCCCTTCCTACTAACAAACATACTTTGTTAAACTAATGATCGTCAAGTTTCCCTTATATTTCTTTTATAAATTTGGCTAGTACTATGTTCTCCTGGTTATCTTCTTAGGTGAAGTACTTTGCAAAACCCCTTGATTGGCTAACAGAAATCTTGGCAGGTGTTGGAGCGTTCGCAGCCCCTAAGACGATAGTACAGTGTTTATACGGTCTATTACCACAAAGCAAGCGGCCCGGGGCAGCCCAACCTTGTATTAGGTTAGCTCACTTCCAAGACTGAGGCTAGGGCGAGCCGAGCCTGAGCAAAAGCAGCAGGCGAGCTAAGCCTAGGTCGGATTACGCCACAGGTGCTAGGACAACCTACTAGCCGTGCCACGCCCCACTAATATTAGCTCACGAGAACGCAACATTAGTTAGTGCTACCCACTAATTTAGCCACATTACTCAGAATAACCACTTATATAAGTCTATATATTTTATATATAAACGCAAAACAAGTTTTTTATTATTTAAAACTTAATTAATAGACTTATAATTATAATATTAAATAATATATCTTTACTTTAATTAGATATTTAATTATATTAAATACTTTTTAAATAATACTTTATAATAAAAATTAGATTTAAAAAGCTTATTTAATAAAAAAAATTATATAACTTAATATATCTCCCACTTTAGTTAGCCATTTAATTTAATTAGCTACTTTTTAAACCTTTATATATATATTTAAAAATAATTTAATAATAACGCGTATAATTAATTTAAACTACTTAGAATTTTATTTATTAAATAATTTTATACCGTTTTAATAAGTTTATATATTATAGCCGAGTTTGCTATAAGCTTTATAACGCTAGGCATATATCTTTTTTCTCTTTATATAACAATTACTTTAACGATATTTATAATTTTCCTACCTAACTACGTCTTTAAAAGCTTATATATTATTAACTAGTTAGATTATCGACCGGTTACCCTTTAAGTTAAGCCTTTATCTTTAATTATATCTGCCCGCTAGCAATTTGCAACCTTAACTAACCCTCGACCTTAAATAATTTAGCTAACGCCTGCTCCCTATTTTAATATATTAAATCAAAGGTCGTATAATGCTAAAATAGCTTTCCGATATCTGTTATTAAAGGTATATACTAGATTATACGTGGTACGACTAGGTCTCGCATTATTAAGGGGGGTATTATCACTTTTTGCAAAGCAAATTATAAGCTTAGCCAGCGTCGCTATATAAAGAGAACTTGATTATAAGATAGGGGGTCCCTTATTATATAACGCGGGAGATTTATAGGCTTTTAAGGACGTGGTTAAATAGGAAAATCGTAAATATCGTCGGGGTAGTCGTCGTATAAAGAGGAAAGAGACACGCGCCTAGCGCTATAAGGCTTACGGCAAACTTAGCTATAATATACAAACTTATTAAAACGGTATAAAATTATCTAGTAAATAGGATTTTAGGTAGCTTAAATTGATTATACGTGTTATTATTAAATTGTTTTTAAACGCGTATATAAAGGTCTAAAAAGTGGCTAATTAGATTAGGTGGCTAATTAGAGTGAGAAATACATTATATATTATTAAAAGTAGTTTTATAAAGATTATTTTAATATAGTTTTTATATTTTTATAAATGAAATAGTTATAAATTATAAAA
>NPFG01000081.1:0-122499 GCA_002288965.1 Xylaria sp. MSU_SB201401
GCTATAAGCTACTCAGAGATCTTTTATATAAGTAGTTGTATAGGCTGCCTAGGTACTCACTAGGTATAGAGTATTGCTGGCCGTTGGGTTATTGACATAGTGGCTAGCGGGCTGGCCATAGGTGTCCCTCGCTGTATACAGTAAGACTCGTACAGTAGCCAGCTGCTTGCAATTGCAAGCCAGCTGAACACTGCCGATACAGAGTGGATACCACTGCCGATCCAGCCCTGCCCATTCTTTTCCTCATCCGTCGGCTCAGCCCCAGCGTTGCCGCTCCCTGTTGGCGGGGCCTTCACCCCTCCGTCCACGTTTCTTTGGAGAAAGTGTAGAATCTCCGCCGCGCCGCATACTCCCGCTCCGTCTCCAGGATGAGCGTTCACCGTTTCTTCACCCTTTAGTACGTACGAAGGGATAACTTGTCCCTCATCACCAACATGTTCTGAAACCAATTAGCCGCTGGCCGATTATGCTTGGCTTCGCTGTTGGCTCGCCAGTCCCCATTTCTAGTCTAGGGTTTATACGTTATGTTTCTCATTATCGTCCTAACTAGCACAGACTACATTTTTCTCAAACGTTGTTAGGAATGACGCTTGTGATGTCCATCTGGCCGACAGCATGCTTCGCGAGTCAGTACCCACTTAATCCATGGTCGCCAGTCTAGCAAGAGTCTATAGCAGCATAGACCCGCAAGTTTGGAACCGCCTTCAAGTGCAGTTGGCACTGCCAATTTGCATCTATCAGAAGGCTCACTCCAAAGCCACGCGGCATTAACCTAGAGCTCAAGGATGAAGTTCATACGAGGGATGAGATCATGCGACATCAAAGCCATGCACGGCCTCTAGGCAAGATAATACATATTCCTCGGCGTGACAGAACATCGTGAGACTGCTTGGACAGGTTTCTCGTAATGACTCTGCCAATAAATTCTGGAGCACGGAAGTGTCAAATCTCACGACACCAGATGTCAGATCCACTTGAACCGAAAGAGCAGCTCCACAGATGTTATTTACACCTTATAACGCGAATGATAGTGGTCGAAACAATTTGCCCTAATACGAGAAGTACGGATCGTGCATGCTCGACAAAGACGGGATGAACGAAGCATTTAGTGTAGGACATCTCACTCAAGAAACGTGACCTTAGAACTATAGGCATTATCACCTGCTTACCTGCTTCTAAAATTAAATTAGTGCTGAGCTATGAATTGACTTTCCTCCGGGTATGGTATACGAATCCTAACAGGATGATGTAAATACATTTTCCTCCACAAATCCCGATTATAAAGCCAGCGGTACGGCGTATTTACTAGGTTAAAAGCCAAACTAGGCTTGCCAACCCTCTGCATTTCGACACACTGAAGGTAACAAGAGGCAGCACGGGTTCCTCTCAGAACAAAGAAACTTATATAAGAATTATCCAGAACGATATAGAATTTTTTTGGGTTGACAGTCTTGACCATTGGGTCCGGAGCGGGATGTTTTGAAACCATAAATGTTCAATTCCCACTTCCTATGAGGAGAGAGCTAGGAAGTTTTTGCACTTCGACGAAGGAACCATCTACGTTTATCTCTCGCTCGTGAAAAGCTAAATCTTGACTCCGGACCCTGTCAGTTTGTTGTTCTCAGCCCTGCAATGAACCAAACTAGAGATATAATTCTTCTTAAGCACCCCAGCACTTTAACCGAAAGTCTGGGTTACTTACGAGTGGAGGGGCTCGGCACAAGCCACGAGGCTGCCGCCGAGGCGGAAACGGAACCCCCATCCACCGCAGCACGCAGTAGGTAGTCTGAGCTGTGTTTCCCGCGTCATCTGTATTAATAATCCATAAGATAGCTTTGGATGATACAACACTCCTTGTTCGTCTGCAGTGGGCAATCAGGATAGTAATTGACCAGATCCACACAACCAAGCCTTCATAAATGGCTAATGTTTACTAAAAACAGTTGATTCACGTCCCGGATCTTGCATCCGAAATACGCACAAACTTGATTTACACAGCTGTGATCAGTCATCTCTAGTCTGAAAATCTCAACTTGGAGTTATGGCTGCTTTAGTACACTTAGTAGGGAGACTCAGGGCGGTATAATTAGGATGCGAAGAAATATGAAGAACAGGCAGTAACGGTTTATGGTAGAGCAGGTCGGTCAAAGATAACAGAAATGTAATTACTTTCGAATATCGCCATGAATGATGAATAAACGACGGTTGGAGACAAGACGCACTAACTGGGTGTTTCTAATGGATACTAGTATATGTATCTGCACAATACGAAACTTGGCTTGAACAAAGAGCTAGAAGTTATATATAACTAAAGGGTCTAAATGCCCTCACTTCACTAGAATACTCCCATTAGTCGGACAACAATAAAGGTCTAATATGATATGCCCATGGAGCTACCCCTGACAGTATCCATTCATCTCGAGGAGATAGGATTTTTCAATACCACAAGAGGATAGGTGTAGCGACACTATAGAAGTCAAAGCTAACAGTAGACCTGTAATTACAATGAAAACCTGAGTTTGGAAGAAAGAGAGAGAGAGAGAGAAAAAAAAGGAGGCCAGGGCAGGACAAGAAAGGGAGAGAGAAAAGGATATTATGCCTCAGCGCCTCAATGATCCCAAGCCTTTTTCCAGTACACGAACACCATGGAGCAACAGATATGATTAGATTAGATTAGATTCATCGGGGCTATGCTCATCACAAGGCTAGGTAATAAAAGAACATCTGGCTAGAAAAAGAGCACTATTTCAGCCTGTATATCGCAAGTGACTCGCATCAAGTCACCGGCACCCCCCCCCCCGCGGGTTCCCTGCCCGCGGCAAAGCAGACACACCCACTCACCTGTCATCCGTGAAGGAGGAAAGAAAAACGAATCCAAGAAGATAGAAACGCAAAAATCAGGTCGCTGCCTAGTTTATATAGACTCTTCCCTGAGTACCCTGCGGGTAAGGCTGAAAGCTGGAAAGCCTTCTTGCGCTCAAGCCTTGTTTCTAGAGGAATCTAACCTTATACCAAGTCGAGGATTAAAATGCCTGGGACCACGTAACTCGTGGCCTAAATAGCCATATCTTGGCTTTATGCATGCATAGTAAGCAGTTGTATGATTAAATACAAGATTCTCTGCATGTCGACGAATCGATGCTTCTCTGTATCCTGTATATAATTTAAAGCATGAAATAAGAGTCACCTCCACCCGGTAAGATCCTTTTGAACTAGAAGAATACTGCCGATAATTACTACAGATTAAAGTGAAATAAGCGTAGGTAGCCTCGACTGCGATGTCTGGAGGCATATTCCACTTCGCAGCATATTTTCAGACATGAAAAACGAGATCAAGACTAAAGTAGCTTCCGGTTATTGTAGGAACCTCGGCATCTAGGAAGAAAGACATTAACCTAGTACAGTATACATTGCGCGATAACAGAGCATCTAGGTCAACGGAACCAGAAGGAATAGGGGTATAAGCGCCAAAGCAACGATTAATTTTGTATTGACTGTCTAATATATACAAGCTGTCGTGTTAAGGCTGAAATTGGTGATACTGCTCCCAATGTGAGACTGTCTAATGTCTATTTTGACCATCACACTCCCATGGGTAATTATCCGCAAAGCCTTAAGATGTGGATGGCAGCAAGCTAAGCTCTATAAACCAACTGCACCATGGTACCAATCATCAATGAGTCTGAGCGAGGCGCTTGGTTAAACTTCAAAACGGCTTGTTGCTTACTATAGAACGCGGCGAAGCTTGGACTGTGCTCGCTTCTTCTTCTCTCGCTCTTTGAGCATGACCCATTTTCGTTTCTGTGAACGCGGGGCCGTCGGTATCGTTGGGTTGTTGATGGAGACAAACCCGACGTGAGGGTTAATCTCTCCCGAGTCAAGATTCTTAAAATCGAAATCGTCCGAGCTAGGATTCTCACACTTCTAATCATCGAATTTGAAGCTTCGGCTGGTATGGACGTCTAGCGGGCCACCCTTGTAGCTCCCACGTTTCTTCTTATTCTTTTCCTTGGTGAAGCCCTTGCCCTTCGTTACGATCAGGTCGCGATGGGCCTGCTCACCGTATCCGTGAGAAACATAAGCGTTTGACGAGAGGCGAGGATCTACAACTTGATCCTTGGCAATACGGGAGAATGGTACATTCTGAGGCTTTTGATTTGCCCCATTCTTGCCCCTGTTGTTCGCCTTGAAAGTGGTAGGGTCGGGGGGAAGAGGAGCAAATTCAGGGGAAGCCTTCTCTAATGTAGCAGAACTGTCCGAAGATGGGCCAGTCAGAGTCTTGATTTCTGTCTTAGTCTTCGATTTTGGTTCCTCTGCTTCAGACTCCGAGTCGCTGGAAGAGTCGCTGGACGAGTCAGAGTCGGACTCAGGCAGAGGAACGTGCGCAGCCGTTTTCACCTCATCCTCGGAATCCGATTCAGATTCAGAACTGGATGAAGATTCATCGGAATCAGAGTCCGAAGAACTGGTGCTAATAGTTTGTTGCTTCTTCAATTTGCCTCCTTCATCGTCAGAATCAGAATCGGAATCGGAATCAGAACTCGAATCGGATGACGAGCTCGAGGAGCTATCGTCTGAGCTTTCTTCCATCTTGACCTTCTTAGACAGTGGTTTCTTACTTTTCTCATTCTTTGCTTTCGAATCAGTCATGTCCTCGTCAGAGTCCGAGTCTGAATCTGATGAGTCCGACTCGGAAGATGAGCTTTCGCTATCCGACTCGACTTTGCGCTTCAAGCTTTTGGTTGCGGGAGTGATATTGAAAGTGGGCCGCTTTGTCGTAGTTGACTCTGCGTCGTCACTGTCACTGTCGCTGTCGCTGTCGCTGTCGCTGTCGCTGGAGCTATCGCTGCTAGAGGACTCGGAGGATGACACCGCGGCGGCAGGGGCGTCGGCCATCGCAACATCGTTATCATCAGAGGACTCGTCACTGCTAGAGTCGTCACTAGAGGAGTCGGATGAGGCGTCGTTGCTGTTTCTAACACTGGTGTTCTGAGATGTGGCGTTGGGCAGGGTCTCCCAAGTCTGGTAGATGCTGACCAAAGAGTGCTCGTTGTTAGCAGGCGATCCGGCGCCATGACCCTTCCATGCCTTGGTGGCTCGATGTTTTCGAAAGGCACGGTGAGCATCATCGAAACCCTGGTCAGAGAGGAAAGACTCGACAAGGTCCATCAATTGGGCTGGCGGCTTCTCGGCGGCAGCAGATAGCACGGCCGCTGGTGTTGCAGTAGCGTCGGCCTCCTGCTTTATGGCCTTCTGGGCCTTCTTCTCCTTCTTAGCCATGGTGCCTGGTATCGAAGCAGGCTGGGTTGAGGAAGTGGAAGCTGAGTTGTTGGTGAATAGCCAGGCTGGGGGTCCTGAAGATGCCGAAGATGCAATTGTATTATTATTGTTAAGAAGCCTGGAGCTCCTCGACATGGCCCGGGGAGTCAATTGAGATGATGGGGAGAGGAGAGAGAAAGAGAATCTATCTCGGCCTGGCGAGCGAGCGAATGCTGCTGAAGAGCAACAGATGCGATGGTCGTTATTGCCGTTGCGGCGGGTGCGAACATTGGCTATCGCCAACCACCTCTCCGAAAAATTTGTGGATTGCGACCGCGATAAAGTCACGATAAGGAAGTTCCGGGTCCACACCAAGGTAACTGCCAACATGTGAAGATGGCACCTACCTTAGTGACCGTCACTTATGCCAACGAGCGCTTTCCATAGTCTAGGTAACTACCTAAGTACCTAGGCAGGTAGGTAATGTCTACATCTTCCAAATGAATCTGCAAGGCAATGACGATTCAGTCAGTCTCATTGCAGTAAACGGGTTGAAAGTACCTAAGCTACAACACGCTACGGCAGGTACACAGCTATCCTCTACTTGCCCCGCAGTTGGCGCGCCATTGGAAGTCAAGTGGGAGGCAGCTATTTATATGATCTATAGGGCAGTCATTGAATGCTTGGGACAAGCAGGCCTTAAGGCGGCTTTCGCTCAAGGTCGTTGATCGTTGACGATAAGGGTGAGCGGTAACCCTACAACAGTCAATGACGTACGTCTATCCTTGCGCCCAACTCTACGATCCTTTACTACCTAGGCAACTTTAAGGAACCGTCCTGCGACCGTAGTAGTATCGTGGTCTCTCAGCACTAGCATCAATGCAAAACAAAATTGTCAAGAGTCATCTGCAAGGTTGCGCAGTTCGAGTAATCCTGCGCCAGGCTTCAGTATTTTATCAACATGCAATTGGGCAGAATGATGGGGTGTCCAAGAGCATCATGAAACCTATTGGCGGCTACGGACCAGGCAGCAGGATTATCCGCATTGCAATGCCCGCAGCTCCGCCTCACTAAATAGTTCCCCATCTTGCGAGCGTTGCCCGGCCTCCTTCAAGTCCCCTTCGCATTGACATTGCCGGGTATCTAGTGCTAACGAGAACGCTGCCATTGAACGCTGGACATCTGTTAGGGGATGGTAGTGGTGTTGTGCGTAGTACCGCCATGATCCTCCTCCTCGGTGTGTGGACATAAATAGTCCCCCTGATACTCTTCAGTAGGTAGACACTGGCAAGGTTCGCAGATATATGATATTCGTGTAATACGATAAATATCCTACTCTCGTTCGCCATCATCTATTTTTCTCCTGTAGCTGGACTTCATTCTGATCCATTCCTCGAATCAATCGGAAATAACGCTCACTACCTACCTTCAAACTCTCTCGCAATCATGGGCTCGCCGGGCAACACGGAAGCTCGCCCGTCCACCGAGTCCACGGACTCATATGCCCCCTTGATCCCCAACAACCCGCCCTTCCGGCCGCCTCCTCACAATTACGTCGATGGCGACTTCCCCTCCAATATCAAGTCCGGTCGTGCATCCACAAACGTCAAGCTCTCTGGCATAGTCGTTGTCCTGCGCGTTCTAGCCGCGATCTCCGGCCTCGCCATTGGCATCTCTTTCGTCGTGCTGGGCGTATACCAGGACATCGTGATGGCCTTGACGGCCTTCGTCTGGGTCGCTTTCGCCTGGGACGTCTGGGTGCTGGCCGTTCTCGTGCGCAAGCCGTCGGTGCGGATCAGCCTCGTCATGCGCGACGGGCGGGCCATTAACTTCGTCAACAGAGACGAGGACGACGAGGACAGCGGGAACGGGAACGGGCGTCGACGGAGAAGATGTGGATGGCCGAGGGCCTTCTGGATCGATCTGCTTTTGCTCTGCGTGGTCTTCTCCCTGACTATTGTGGGCCACGTCCATGGGTGGGGGCAGTGGCAGAAGACCATTGGGCTCAACTGGTTCGCTCTCGCTTTCCATATCCTCATCACAGTGCTCACGGCAACTCCGAAGTTGTCTTCGGCTCACGTCCGCTTCGAACGGGCCGATGTGCCTCAGATCGCACTGCCGTAGAGTTAGTTATCCTTTCACTAACTGACCGTTGAACGGTTGGTATCCCACAATACGCTGTGACTTGGCTCTGGCGTACCATATGTTACGAGAAAAGGCATAGGCAAAGTTACTGGGGGCATTGAAGTGTATTTTCAGGTTTGATCCCTACATGTGCGGCTGGGTTCACTCCTTTTTGGGGGGGGGGGGGTTGTTTTAGACCGTTTGAGCAGGGCTGGTAAACTTGGTCTTATTACTGAGTTATGATACAACTCATATTCATCTGGCTCATTGAACAAACTGCGGCGCATAGGGTATGTTTGGGGACATTGGTTGACGAGATTTCTTTTTCCAGACTCTTCCCGTCTCTTCCACACACATTCACACTCCTTCTACATCCCAATGAATAAGTAATACAAAGCAAGATAATCTCAGATAGGCGTGCACGCTCATAAAATCAACGTAAATAGTAGGTATATTCTAGAAGATCTACAGCTCCTGAAACATATGTATATCGTAAGACTATCATTTCAATTGTCGTGTCGGAAAATGTACACCTCCCCAAGCAATGCGACCAAGCCAATGGTCATGGCGACACTGATAATAGGCAGGTTGACGCGGGCGAACTCAAACCCGCGCACGCGGATATGCTTCCGTTGGAGGATGTCTCGCCAGAGTAGTCCAGCAAGTGATGCGCTGAACGCAATACTAAAAGCGCCGTAGTTGACACCGAGAGCCATGGCGTATATCGTCGCCCATTTCGTTCTATCGCCGATGGGCCGCATGTTTCTTCTGTGAATCTCCTCCCATGCTTGTATAACACGAGAGAGTAGGATCGTGGTGCCGATGTTTGTACCGGCGAACTAGAGGTATGCCCGTCAGTCAATGATGCTGGGTTTTGCGTTCATGATGATAGAACTTACATTGCATAGAATGACAGAAAGGAATCCCATGCCACCAATCGCCCCGATGGTCCCTGTTTTGTCCACCCAATGATCCCACCCATATGCGAAAACAGGCACCCAGCCGTTCGTCACTAGGCCCTGAACAAGGATAAACATTTCAAATGAAAATGGTAATAGGGCGAACGGGAGATGGCTCAAGACCGCGACAACTGTAGGGAAAGTGTCCTGCGTCCATCTATAGGCATTTGCACTGATGGACACCAGTGTAGGAGGATCGTTACCTGCTAGAGCTGTAGATACGCTGACCGTGTTGGAGGCTGGCATAGCCCCCGCGACATCTGTCCGTTTCTCTTCGATTGCTTCTGTTGACTGTGTATCTGTGCGCTTTTGCGTAGACGAGGGCGTCACTTCATGTTGCGCCTCTTCGGCTTCCTGTGGATTTATCGATGCATGTGATGATGGCTCTGGTCGGGCGATGGAAGATGGCGTCATACTTGTGCTGTCGCCTGTGCTAATATCCGCATTCTTCTCATCCAAGGATTTGAGCTGTCTCTTTTCCACGTCGTGACTATGATTTTCATCGGCGGTATTATGCGCCTCAGGCATATCTGTGAGCGATATAGCGGGATCGCTAATTCCTCCAAGGATACCTGCTTCTGCAGCCAACTCCCTCCTTTTCTTCTCTTCTGCCTCAGCAACTTGGCGTCTTCCATCGCGAGCAATTTTACGAGTTTCGTTACGGTGGCGCCACCCCCAAGCTAGATCAAACGCAAGCATTAAACCGGCAGCGGGCAGGGTGACATAGAAGACGTGAGTCTCCTTGTCCATGCTTGACGACAATTCGTTGAGGACGATAATGGCGATGAGAGTAATGGCCATTAATATTCCTCCAAATGCGGCACCGGCTTTGTCGAGAAAAGGGTTCATGATCTCTTCGAGGGATAATTGCTGACCAGCTTCGTTGCTGGCAAGCCGTTTCTCTTCCTCCCCAGCAGTGCCCCGGCCAAATGGAATGTTGGGGTTCACAGGCTTTCTCGCTCTCGCCTCCGCATCCAGCTCGTGCATTTCAATCGAGCTCGGAATGAGAGACTCGTTAGCGAAAACAATATAGAGCAGGAATGGAAACAGAAAGATGGCAGTAATAACGACTGGAACGACCATGTCCCGGGTATAATTGACGAATTTGATATTGAACGCTCCAGCAAGCACAAGATTGGTTGGGTTCGAGGAGACAAGGATGGCGGAGGCGATGTTGGCGACGGCAAACTGAGTGTGAATCCACGCACGGGGGTGAACGATGTTGCTTGAGACGCGGGTCATGTAGGCCAGAAACGCAGTGCCGGAAAGGATGATGGGATCATTCCCGATGAAACTACCTAATCCGAAGAAGAACGCATAGAGATAGAAGAACAAGCGATGCCCGACTTTGCCTCCCAGTTGAAGCACTTTAAACGCAAGCCATCTGATGAGGCCCGATGCGTCAATTGAGATGGCGATATAGGCGAGCGAGAAAAAGAAGATCAAAATATCGTAAGGTACGATATTGTCAGAGCCGGCGATACCACCCTTCACCTCTTTTTCGCCAACGGCCCCGATAGCCAACAAGAATAGGTCTGCTATGAGAGGACCGGTCACGAAGTTGATGGGGAACTGAAACCATACATATGGCTTCACCAGGCGCCTATCTCCCTCATTTCGATCAGTTGCGAGAAGCTCGGATTTCCTCCGGTCATAGTGCCGCCTCGCAGGTATTATACGCAAATGCACCAAACTCTTTACCACAGCCTTGTACAATGCCAGAGGTATAGGAAGAGGTATGTGAAATGGAAACAGAACGGTGATGTCTAAGAAAGTAAGTAGGGTGATTACGCAAACGATTCATATTTACTTACTGGCTATAACGAACACAACGAGAGTGAATATGTTCTTCCAATGAGCTATCTGGGACGTATCTAGATCCACTCTCTCATCCGTCACGTCGGACATGGTGAGAGAAGGAGGGGGAGGGGTAGAAGGTATGAAATGAAGGCCAACCAAGTCCAAATTTCCCACATGTATCAGCAAGCTTGATGTAGCATGGCGGTGTTCCGTCTTCCTTGGAGAGAGCTAGGCCTCAATGAAGGTTCACGAGAAGAGCCGCGAAGGACGCTGACATGTGTAAGTAGGTATGTAATAAGTAGTATAGGCTTAAAGGCGAGCCAGGCTGGAGAAGGGCCGATGGAAGACTCTATCTGCTTCAAGTCTTGGCGGCCCGCCAATGGTGCCCACCAACTGGGTTGGCGACAATGCAGCACGTGTGCCACTGTTCTCCTGTGTCTGGGCGATGCGTATTCCAGGTGACAATGTGCCCAGATTCAAGATGCTTCACAGCGCATCAGTGTTCTGTGGGATGACTTGGCTTGGCTTGGCTTGCTAGTATCGTAACGGGCTCAATTGACGATGAGATGGTGGAATGACAGCGGCGACAAGGAAATTCTATGTATCAAATTCTCGAGAGCCCGCGGCAGATTGTCCCGGACACTAACACATCAAAAATTGAGCCAAAGCGAGTGGAATGTGGCCATGCAAATGCAGAGTAATAGAGAAGGCGTAGCTCATTGTAACCTTCCAGGTAGTGGACCTTTTCAGTCGGTATTGACTCTCCAGATCAAGGGAGGATTACCCAAGGCCGATTGGGTGAGCTGATCTGAGTCCTATGTCTAAGTCGCTAAGTATCTTGTACGAGTCTCAGCCAGGGCGGGCAGGGTCACGCTACTGCACAACTAATGAAGGCAAGCTGACGATTGATTCGACGGCGTGGACCATTGGTGGTGGCTGTGTCTGCGATGGCGGTGAAGGCAACCGGGGCGTTATTGGTTCAAGAATCGACTCTATGCCGAATCCCGTAGGCTTCGAGAAGGCGAGAACAAACGGCTCGAAGCAAGGGAACTGGAAGATACTGGCACTAGCAGAAGCACTACTATAAAAACTGCGTTAAGAGGCTCGAGAGGCAGGTACCTAGATACCTACGGTAGGATCCCTTAGCTCGTCCTGCGCCTCCGCCTGTGCAATTGCTCTCTTATGTTTGTACGAAGCAAGGAGAGGAACTGGTGATTGATGATCAGTCGACGATGACCAACTTGTGGCCAACTAATCAATCTTACTGCAGACGAATCGTATCGTACTGTGTTCAATCAGACAAGACGTTCAGCACTTGCGAGAGGTACATGTGTATCGTGCCACAGCTTCTATCGATCGCCCCAAGTCGCAGGCGAGACAGGGTTCGCTTCGGTTCTCTTTCCAACTGCCCAAAGCAGCCTTCGGTATCTCTACACATTGGGTATGTAAGGCTTATAAGACAAGGTCTATGATCATGACATATCTAGGTATTTTCAGCGTAGGCGGCGAAGCCAAGCTGGCGAGCAGTGTCTTATACGAGAGACTGCGGTAAAAGCCTCACCAAGAGCTAACGTCGTTTGGCAAGACTGTCCCAATGGGGATTTATACTGCGATGATCTTCATGGAGGTTTACGTACTTCTACGCACCTCTCGACTAAGTATTATGCGGTTTTGTCCGTCATCATTGCCGAAATGCATCATTTCATTCGGACTGCCAGCGTAGTCACTGGCCAACAGATGTCTTTCTGGGCTTAACTCGGCTTGTGTGGTAGCCCCTCTACTACCCTACCTAGGTACCTAGGTGCATATATGAATATACTATAGTAGTATGTATGTATGTGATCAAGCGGAGAATTTGGCGTTAACTCTGGGGAAACATGGCGGGGGACGCTAGACGGCCTCTAGTAGTATTAACCACCTAACACAACGAGGCATCTAAGAGCTACTGTAGGTACATACCCGGTAATGGGTTAAGCACCTCGGTAACCCAGAAGGTATTCTCATTTTAGGATTCGTTATGGCTGCAGAAGCAGCGCCTCAATCCGTTCATCTCGATCATCCGCAGACGCTACGTAAGCAGAAATACAGGCAGGTTTCAGCTCAAGCTGCTCGAAAGACGTAGCCTGCACTTCTGACAAATTGGGTGTCTATCTACGCAGAACTTGGCGTCGCAGAGTAGGCAAGACCGCCCAATGTTAGGTTAGATACCTAGGCCATGACAACTTGGCTTTGCGGCTCATAGGACTCGTGATCTGACTGTAATCGCCTTGTCATTCTTCACCATCTCTCTCTCTATCTCTCTACTAGCCGGGCGACTCCTTTCCTTCCGGAACTTCTCTATTTCATGTCTCCGTATGTCCTCAATGTGAATTCGCTCAGAACTCTGCCACCCTTACCTTGAGTCGGTTGCATGCTGTCTCAAGCTGTTCTGCCGTCGATGTCAATGCAGGCTCGGTTTCCCAGAGCCTTGTTTCATGCATTACAGGCCGCATAGATCCTCTTGGCGACCGCCAGGTCTTACTTACGACATAGACATACATATATATCCGTCTAGATCTAAGCCTCCCACTCCGCAATCGTACTTCCAACATTTCTGACTCGCACCATATCGTCGACCAGTAGCTCAGAGGCACACATCAGTCTGCCTCGCCCCCTCTCTGGAAATCTCTCCACCATATCCTATCCGCCTAATGCCCCCTTTCAATACTGCTTCTTCACCGCTGCTTTCACTAATTGGCCGAGACACCATTGTACATGCGTCCAACAATACCATCGCAGAGCCTGCGGTCCAGGTGATATGCGCCTGGCCTGTGTCCGGGCAGTATGGTTTCGGCACACGGATACTGTAAGTCCATATCACATACTGCCTATGCCGTAGCTAGAGAGCACCTACTAACGCGAACCACGTTCTAGCTACTATATCCTGGTGGCAACCTGTGTTTTGGCTCGCAGGACAGAATGGCTTAGAAATGCCTGCTTAGCAGCTGCTCTGCTGCTGCCAGCCGTCGCCGCTATTCACGCTGTAGTATTAGCCGCAGTACAGTAAGTTACTCAAGACTCATTTCCGTCTTCTCTCTCTTCGTTTGGGTTCATGTTGGGAACTATGAGTGCCGCAGTCTGACGGAGCACTACACTGTCTTGGGAGCTTAATAAAAAATTGCGCTTCCTTTGGATCCATTTGCTGACATGTGCTGTAGTGTTGGGAGTAAGTTTTAGATTTGATGTAGCCAATCTGCAGTCCTAACAGTTTTGTGCAGCCGCTGTCGACATGGACATATACGGTGCCTTCCAGATCTGCTCTATAGGCATATTAGGTATGTCACAAGGATTATGGAGAGTATCGATAACGCTTCCAACCTCGACTTAACTAACACACTCCCGTAGCCGCGCCGATCACGGTATACAATTCTAAGACTTACTTCAACGATCCCGGGCGGAACATTATTTTCATCTGGACGAGTCTACTCTTGGCTGGTGAGAACTGACAGCGGCCTATTTGGACGGAACACTGCTGACTGGGTCATAGGAATGTTGAGTTTGACCGTCGAGTTCTTTCGCACCGAACCTCATCCGTGTTCCATTGATAACGCCGGGACGCCAATCAACCCATTCAATCTGGACGCATTTCCTTACGGTGCTGCAGATTGTAATCTTAATTGTGTATACGACGGCGATGGTCCATACTCTCCAATTCGTCGTGATCCCACCAACGAACCAGCAGTGATTCCCGTACCGCATAGACTTTCATTCAGCGCGGTTACCCTTCTCGCCGCTGGCAGCTCCATACCCCCAGTACTCACGCTTGTAAGTGAATTCTAGCTTCCCTAGCTGCCGTTTATCCTATTTTTATACCGAGACAGTCCTGCACTCCCACTAGCAAGGGGCTACCACAAACAATCCTCATACGCTGACTTTAAACTGCCATTTACCTCGCTTTCTAGATTTTCACTTGGGAGAAAATTTTGGAAATCAACTGGAAACGACGATTCGCTCAGGATGAGACAAGAAGTAATGATCCCATCGAGGGGACTAATGGGGCAACTCCAAAGATGATTACTTTCATTAATGGCGCCGTTCGTAACTTCTTGAGCAGCATACAGATCCCAATTTTTAGTGGTATCGTCATCGTGCTCCTCGTGTTGGGAGAAATCAACTTTTTCAGCAAGCAGTTGGTTTACCAGACAGAACCAATCAATAGCGTAGGACAGTGGGCGAACCTGGTTGCCACCGCACTTGTTGTGCTTGGCTCGTTATTTTATGTGAAAGCCCAACCTACCGTCAATGAAAAGGAAGATGCGACTTCTAGTCATTCCCGAGGCCGAAGGAGTCCTGAGCCACGCCCATCTACGCAGTGTAATGGAGACCATGAGAGTACTCGCAGCAAGAGTCCGATGGTGCTTTCGTATACAGAAACCCCTCAGCAAATGGATAGCTGCAGTATTAATCACGATGTTCCCACGGCTACACAATCTGATGATCAGAGGGTGGATGCCAATGAGCTGGAAAGCGTCACTATTCACACGACTCGCGGAGAAGTTCCTCTCTCCATTTCGAATAAGCACAGGAACAAGGTGGCTACTCTTCTCAATCAGGTCAGTGAGTACCTCGGAACGCCAGCGCCGGACCGTTATGATAATTCGGTATTCCAAGAGGGCAAGGCGGAATTCCCCGAGATACCGGGTGAACGTGGGCGAGTTGCCGGTTTCGAAGATCTCCGAGACTGGTACAGAAGCAGCCACCAACAGGAGGAGAATGGAAATATCATGCCCGGTCTGTCCAGAGTTGGTAGCTCTGCGTCCATGCGTACCCCTGATGGAGGGTTCACAGACCGTGATACGTCACCATCACGACCGCCTCGGTCACCATCTCGCTCGAGCACAACGCCAGCTGTGCAGAGTGAATATTCGCCCTTGGAACTCAGCAGGATAACAACCTCGCCAGTCGCAAGTTCATCCTTGAGGTCAAGGCGAGATACACTTGAAGTACCTCACCGTCCGAGACCGGTGCATATTCGTCCCCGGAACAGCTCGGCATCCTCTACGCAATCGCCGACTACAATTCTGGAAGCACAAGGCTCACCGAAAATTGTCGTGTCGACTGAGCCTGAAGAGACATCAGTGGCCACACCTACTCGCAACTCTCCGCCACTGAATTCTACTTAAGCTTTTCATCCACTGTAATCGGTATGGCAAGGTGCACTATCTACCGTCATGCTCACGGCCGGCAGACATTGAGATGATAGGGCTTTGTCCTGAGCTCCCATCAATCTATGGGAACCTTATTGGACTATTATATTGTTAACTTTGAGACTGAAAGTATCCGTTGGCACTACCTTGCTGCAACATATTGCTTCATTCTAGCGCGTCACAATTTCATTTGACTTACCCTTTTCCCTGACAACATAGACGCGATCGACAACGAGCCAAATTCATTGCTTTCCACTGCAGCATAGTGGGAGTCTGACACCATGAGTCGAGCAGGCACTGCAGCGGCGATTGCGCACGGCGTCGTTCACGCGTGACAATAGTCGAGCGAGCACACGCCCGAAAATCTGCACCGGCTATATGCGCGTGTCCTCGAACGGACGAGGAAAGCATCAGGTAGAATCCCAAGAGAGGACGTCTTCCATGTATGAAGACTTTGAATTAACATGTATATACTTATTTAACTGGGTCGCGTTTCGGGCATAGCATTTATCGGTTAGCGATGGAAGAGAAAAAGGCATATGCGGATAGGAACATGTAACCTTAGAAGGCGTTGAATGATACCACGGTAGATTTTGTTCAGGAGGTCCGAGTCTTTTCGTTCGCATGTGAGCCATGCCACTTAAAAGTGCTACATTCTGATTTCAGAAGTTGCCTTTCTCTGTTGGTCACTTCCTGTTACTAGCAACCTCCTTTCCACACCTCTCCCAGATATCCATACTCGTCAATACAGTCGTTATGAACATCGCCAAACCGACCGTGCCGGTACTAGCCGGTACCCAACCCACCACACTCCCAGGAAGCGTGATATCAAGCGCATCAGATACGACCCGACGGGTGAGATTGGTAATCTTCGATCGTGCCTCCCGTCTTTCAACAAGCTGGACAACCTTCGCCTTCGCGTCACCAGCCTTCTCATCCTGCCCTCCCCTACCCTCACCCTCCTTGCCCGCCGCGCCTTCGCCTTCCTTGACATTAACAGAGACCTGCTGCTTTTTCCCCGTAGTCACATCATAAGGAGCAACAAGATCAGATAATCTCATTAACCCCGCCAGAACGCCACACACGAGCGAAAACAGCCAAAATCGCTGGCCCTCGACAGCGACCTGCGGCTCTAATTCGGGGCCCCATACAGCGAGCCCGGGAATGCGCTGCACGTCAAGGATTGTAGAGGCCTCGAGGAGGAGATACATGCCATTGAAGGTGCGTCCGAAGACATCAATCCAGACCGGCGCATTACCCCAGCGCGATGTAGCAGTGCCACTACCACTGCCACTCTTTGCGCCTGAGTGCTGGATGGACACATAAAGCTTCTGCGCGGCGTGGAAGGACTCCAGGAAGCGGAAGAGCCGGAAATACCGCCTCGCGATGTTGAAATTGGAGCGGAGGCCCAGCAGGACGGCGTGCGTTGTTGCGGCGTCGGGGGATTTAGCGCTCGGGCTGTTGGAGGGGAGACAGGATAGGAGGAGGAGAAGGATGTTGAAGGGGAGGGTGTAGCTGGCTAGGATCTGCGCTATGGACTGGAAGAGGCGGAATGTTCGCTCCAGGCCGGCTTTTGTTTGAGCGCGGAGAGTTGTTAGTTACCTTTGAGGAAATAGGGGTTGAGTGGAATTAAGGAGATGAGAGGGTTTGAAGAGATTGGGGACGCGATATTATATTCTCATTTTTCTGTTACATTGCGTAACGTCTTTTGAGAAAGAAGGGAGAAAACTTAAGACAGCGAGAAGACAGCGGATTCTTGAGGCCGAAGTAGTAGTTTGAGAACGTTTATACAGATTGGACTTCACTTGGTTAGAAACCCGTAGCAATCTTGCGGCTCATGCCTCGCACCATCCGATAAGCAACTGGACACTCATAGCAAACAAGGGAACAGAGGGGCGGAGCAAAAAAACCAACACGATGATGAATTGATTTTTCTCATACCGGCATCAGTCGTGAATCTCACGAACTGCTCAAAAGTGGGTGACGACATGGCCCCTTGTATATCACGGCGTCTCTTTTATAGGTATCTACTTGGACGTAGATGTCCGTAGGTACGCAATTATACCGAGGTATTGATTAAGGAGCTACTTTGGTAGGTACCTAGCTGCCGACCTAGATACACGTGAGTAAATGATACCTAGTATAATCGAATCTGTCGCTAAACTTACTGCAACGAATTGAACAAGAAATATGAGACGTAGATAGATGATATGATGAATCAAATCTAGGAAAAAGTAGAAGAAAAAGAAGATTTGTAAGTACTTAAATTATAGATGGATATGTTGCACAAAAGATAGGTCGGTAGGTACTCAGTACAGAGTAGGTAGGATGCCGGCGGAGATAGATTGCAGCGGTGCGGCAGTTCCAATTTCACATTGTTGGTGGGAGTGTGCATTATCGGTCTATCGGTTGTTATCCAGTTCAGGAGGAGTGGGGTGTCTCAATCTCCGAACAAGTTGAGCGGGCTGAGAAGAGAATTGAGCTGGCAAACCTACATCAATAAGCAAGTACTAATCCATATGTACTGTAAGGGCGCGCCTAATTGTATGCCCGACGTAGATAGAAGTATGACGCTGCCTGTGATATTTGCGGCATGTATAGTGTCTATTTACCTGTACCTGGCATTATGAAATAGGTAACGCGGCGTCGGTCGATCATGCTAAAGCGATGATGCTGAATGAATTAAGAACTTGCTTGATTGAGAAAATGCCTCGATGGATATATACATAATGACGGATGGGTTGGGCAAAGTATACAAGGCGTATCATCCCTTCTAAATCCCAAGACTACGCCGGTTATTTTGTCATCTAGGTGCTTTAGAAATGTCTATTGGCCAGGTGCGATTAGTCTGCCTTCCTCTCGCGCATTACGCTTCCATCCACCGGCGTACGTCTGGCCGCCGTTCTCAGCAGCAAACTTCTGCATTCTAGCCTCTAGCTCGGGTCTGAAGTGTCGGATCAAGCCTTGGATAGGCCAGGCAAAGGCTTCGCCGAGGGCTGTAATAAACGTCAGTTACAACGCAATATCAGATACAGAACGGTACAAGTTACTGACCGCAAATAGTGTGACCTTCGACCTGTTTGGTGAGCTCCTGTAGCATGTCAATCTCCCGCTCACGGCCCTGGCCCTTTTCGAAACGGCTCATGATCTGCTCTGTCCACTTGCTGCCTTCACGGCACGGTGTGCATTGACCGCAAGATTCGTGGCGGTAGAAATGAGATAACCGGGAGATGGCTCGGACGACGTCGGCGCTCTTGTCAAGAACGATAACAGCTGCAGTACCCAGACCTGACTGGTTGTCCTTCAGGGCGTCGAAATCCATCAGTTGGTCGTCACAGACATGTTTGGGCAGGATAGGTGTAGACGATCCACCAGGAATGACAGCAAGAAGGTTGTCCCAGCCACCCTTGACACCACCACAATGCTTTTCAATGAGCTCTCGCAGAGGGATACTCATTTCCTCTTCGACCGTAGCCGGGTGGTTAACGGCACCGGAGATACCAAAGAGTTTTGTTCCCTGATTGCGCTCTCGGCCAAAGCCAGCGAACCAGCTTCCTCCTCTTCTGCAAATCGTAGGGGCAACGGCAACGGTTTCGACGTTGGCTACGGTCGAAGGGCAACCGAACAGACCGACGGCGGCGGGGAACGGAGGCTTTAGACGGGGCTTGCCGGGCTTGCCTTCGAGAGATTCGATCAGAGAGGTCTCCTCACCAC
Source organism: Xylaria sp. MSU_SB201401 (assembly GCA_002288965.1). NCBI lineage: Eukaryota > Fungi > Ascomycota > Sordariomycetes > Xylariales > Xylariaceae > Xylaria > Xylaria sp. MSU_SB201401. Next base: position 19,043 of record NPFG01000081.1, read on the forward strand.
AAACGTAGGCACCAGCACCACGGTGAATGTAGACATCAAAATCGTAACCCGAGCCGCAGGCGTTCTTTCCGATCAACCCGTCGGCATAGGCCTCGTTGATAGCATGTTGGAGGACGGCGGCTTCGTGAATGAATTCTCCACGGATGTAGATATAGGCGGCGGTGGCGTTCATTGCCCGACCGGCTACAAGACAGCCTTCGATAAGCTTGTGAGGGTCCTTTCGCATGATTTCTCGGTCCTTGCATGTTCCCGGCTCGCCTTCGTCGGCGTTGACTACCAGATATCTCGGCTTGGTGTCCTTGTCCCAGTCCTTGAAGTTCATGAATGACTATTCCCATGTTCCCGTCAGTATACTGCTTGTAGCTATGATACTAAGATGAGGAGATAGAGCGCACCCATTTGAGACCGGAAGGAAAACCAGCTCCTCCTCTACCTCTCAGGCCTGATGCCTTGATCTCACTGATGATCCACTCGTGGCCCTTCAATATGATCTCCTTCGTCTTGTGCCAGTCACCCATCTTCTTGGCGGACTTGAGGTCCGGGGGGAAGCGGCCGTAGAGGTTTTGGAAGATGCGGTCCTGGTCGCGAAGGCCGCCATAGGTGCGTTTCGGTGAACCCTCTTGGACGGTCGCGAAAGTCCGGGCCTGCGAGCCGGCGGGCAGGGCGACGCGCGACAAAGCCTTTACAGAGGCTGTCGACGGCGTGGTAGTCCTGGACAGCATGGTGAAGGTGGTGTTGGCGCTCAATTGAGCAAGGAGAGGGGAGAGTCCAGTGACGATTGGGATGATGTGTAGGATTTGAACAACGCCGAGTAATTGAACTGAGGCACTTGAATCGAAGGCTCCCAAATGGCGACACCATGATTGGTCTCGGGGAGCTTTGAGTGGGGCACCGTGGCAAGCAGGGCTCGGGCCACGGACATCACTTTGCCGGTTAGATCGGGTTAACGGGTATGGATCTATCATTATGGCTTAATTACTTATCATCATCCCTGGCTCTATATCCTTAGGTACCTATGTATCTAGATATATCTTAGCTCTGCCCAGATGTCCCCCTGTTGTCGAGACCCGTCCTCCCTCGAGACCCGCATCGGTGGGCCCCATCGTTCGAAGCACGTAGTCTAGCTGCCATTGTCTACAATCAAGACACACAAGGAGGGTTTTAAAAACATCATCCCATGCCGGTCAATGAATTAAGGCGCCAAAGCAGCTATGAAGACCTTATTCAACTTTATATGAATATACCATCCGCCAACGAGGGAGGTTAACATCATGTGCCATGTCGTCTTCAACCAAACGACAATCCGTTCTCCCGCGGATGCAGTCTGGCCCTAAGGCGCCCGTCAATTTCTCCTCATCAATTACGATCGCCGATTCCGCATTGTTGACCGGTAACCACACAATAAATATCAGCTCTGAGTCGGTAGTGCACCCCCGTGCAAAGCTCGACTCGGCCAACGGCAGGATCACCATCGGCCGGAGGTGTATAGTCCACGAGCGAACGAGCATCGGAGCAGCCTCGGCCGACCCGGCACCGAGCGGATCGCGCGATGGCGTCGTAATCAGCGACTACGCGACCGTCGAAGTTGGGGCTGTCATCGAGTCTGGAGGTACCATAATTGGTGAAGGATGTCAAGTTGGTGTAGGGAGCCGAGTCGGCAAAGGCGCACAATTAGGCAAGGTTTGTCGATCACATCGCACAGACTTCGATGTCCGAGTTTGAACCCAAGACTAACCCATGCCTCACAGCATTGTGTCTTGACACCGAAGAGTGTAATCCCACCTGGCGAGGTGTGCCCGACTTTACCGTTGTCTACTCGAACGGCACGAGACGACTGGATAAGCGTAGCATAGCAGACTTGAAGAACAAGGCCCAGGCGCGACAAATAGAAGTTTTGAGAAAGTTGATACCCAGCAATCCTGCGAAATTCCAATAATGATACCCAATCCTGAATCTTACATTCGTAGCCGCAGTTTGCGACCGGATTACTAACGTCCCATCCTGATTGATCACTTCAGGATTCTGCTAAAGTGTCTAGTAACCGGGAGACAGGAACTTCGAGAGACAATGGGCAGCTTTCTCCCCAAAACCCATTCCCTAGGCGTAGAGTGTAAGCATGCAGAGCTACCAAAGACGCCAGGGGCACGGTGTAGCTAGCATTGAGCTCTTTGGTGGTCAAGATATCTGTAACTTGAAATCAGTTCCCCCATGAATTATAATGAAGATTCTTGATGGTCTTGAGTGTGTTTCCGTACCGTAACTGGACGTCCAACCTGCCGTATCAGACTCATGTAAGTTCCGTGTCGTCAAGTTAGACTCACGTTGAACTGTGAGCAGAAGATGCCGACGGATGTCGAGCCATTCAGACTAGTCATTGCATGGGCGTGATACTAATCTCGACAAGAATTAGGGGTAATAATATACCTATTGTTAAACTTGCAGTTAATACTTACAACATGAATGAGATCTCACATTCCCCCCCACCACTTAGTATTCCCAGTTCCCCTTACGATCATTTATTAGCAAGACCCGTCGGGGTAGCTATCTCTGCTTCGGTTTCAGATCCCCGAGACAAAGAACAGCCGTGGCGATATCTGCCAAGGAGCAACAGTATCCACTGATACGATATCGGAACATATGTGCGTTAGACAGTTCAGGCATGTTGGCCCGACACTACCCGATAAAATCATTACGAGATGCCAAATATGCTGCCACTATAAGGATCTAGACATGTCCGATCAGCTTGTTTAGTCATTCTCTTTAGATCTTGAATGTAGAATAAATGAACCGAGAATCAATAAACACGAAAGCAGAATGCATATCAAGTGGTCGCTAGTTACAAGACTCCTCTTATCAGGAGCCCATGGTGCCCATGCTAGACTCGAGCCGAACTATACGTCGCCAGCCGGGGCCAAGATCTTTAACCCGGGGAACTTCTTCGATGTTACCGGACCGTGGAGCCTGATGTCACAGGCTGGAAATACTTTATACATCGCGGGTAGTCACAGTCTCATGTTCATCTAGACGCGCTGTAAGATGAATTAATAGAGTGAGCCAGGCATGAGAGGCATCTACCCTTCCAACAGCACGCTTGCGCCGGTCGGCATCACACGGGTGCGACAGGCGTATCAGAACGTGGCTGCGCTGGCCGCGATGGCTGGGGCGGATATCACTTCGTGCACGAGACTTGTCGTTTACGTTACGGACATGTATCGGTATCGACCGATGTGTAACGAAGTGCAAATTGAGCTTTGGGGGGATGGTACGTGCTTTGTCTCCCGTTTCGACGGCCCTTCCGGGATTAGAGAGGGCAATGAATAACTAAATGTTCTTTCCAACCAGATCCAAACAAATATCCGCCTCGTACTATTGTCGAAGTTGATAGACTGAACGATGATGATATTATTGAAGTAGAGGCCACATTCTGGCTCGGTGGAGGTGACACGGGGCCGTATGGGGTTTCCAAGTAGGAAAGCATCGTGTATGCAGCCGCGGACGAGCAACATGAAGTTTAAAAATGATATAGGAGGTTGGGTTTCGCCCAGTATAAGAGTGAAGCCCAGCTCCGTAATCGGTTCAAAATGGTTATAACTCTGGTTACCCTCATCCTCATGTGCACATATAAAATCACCAATTTTTTACATTGGGGGCACAGGGAAACAAAACGTAAAAACAATAGAGCATGACAATGACAGTCTTTCAATGTAGTGAGTCCTGGGCACCGCATTGGAGCAGTGCACGCACACCTGGTTGTTTTATGGTTCGTCAAAACATGCCGACTGCGTTGTTGGCGACGAAACTGTCCGGAGTTTCAGGATGAGGAGTCCGTGGCGCCGGAAGACTAGCTAGTGTACACGGCTTAGATAGCGTTGATGGGAGATATTGTTTCTGAGCGAGGAATGCTACATCTATACAGAGTCACGAGTGCAGACCGTCTGATATAGAACTATAGGTGGTGAGCACAATAGCGGGATTGTTACAATGCAGACCGGCTTGCCACAAAACCTCATAGTTACATCTAATCGAGCTTTTTAAACACTCTCCGGTAATTCTTTATCAATATAAGGGTAATACCTCCATAGAACACCTGGACGGTAATGGGACATGGTGGTAAGAGTCGATATGCGTGTGAGATAATGCCGAAGAGTAAACTATCTACACATGACAGAGCTGCACGACAAATCTGCTGCAACACTTAGTAGAAATACCGCCCAGGACAGTTTCACGAGGAGGTATTGGGAACCGTGTGATTAAGGGCTTCTGCGTTATGTAGTTTCTCGAGACTTGAGCCGCCATCAACTCTCTAGTCTACATGGCCATCATACAACTTATTGGCAACATAACCAAAGCTCTCCCATTGTCGCCTTCATTCCATCCCCCGATTGCCAGTGATTGACATAGGTCTGAAAATTGAACTAAAATAGAACAAAAGGGATAATCCCCAAAATGGGTCGGATGATTGTCACCAATACTTCTTCTGTTGGTTCGTTCACGACGCCGGTGGTGACTGTCAGCTTGTTGGCTCTATCTGGAGTCGGATTTGCGATTTAGATAGTCACATGCTCACTACATCCTAGGACCAAAACTAACAATGACCACAAATTCAGACCGAGTTGACAAGGCGTCAAAGGCAATGAGCGACCTTTTGTGCAGTCTTCCCATGTGTCTCTCTAAGTAATACCGCGACGTTGAAGATATAATTGGGCCCTTATATGTGCACTCTTATAGCACATATTCGGGCACCAATGGCAACCTAATTAGCTCCATGATTTAGTGTCGAACCATACGATCGGTAGCCAATCAAGGGATGGACGGCCGGATTAGTCCACGGATCCGGATCCTTTGCGGCCCGAGTCTGCCTAGGGGGTCTTGATGGCAGTAGTGCCCGTTGGTTCTCACCGTTGACTGAGCCCCACGTGGAAAGCTGATGAACGTGATAACTACCACGCCCTCATTCTCATGTTAGGTTTTCAAAAATCATGCTTTTCGTAGAATGAGCGTAGACTCAGCGCTTATTGACATATGATTTGTATACTGGGGACCCAAAACACCAACAACAAACCACCTCGCTACGGAGACGGAGTTATTGCGGCGTAGAAGCTTGTTGCTTGAAAGACGGCGCCTGATATCTCATGTTAGGTTTCAGGGTGTGGTTAAGACGACGAGAAGGCCCTACCATGTCGCGCCAAAAGCTTCTGATCCTTATAATAGACTATATATTCTCCCTTGAGGTCAACGTCCAATGTCCACCTGAGTCAGTGCTGTTTCAAATCGGTTGAATAGAAGCACAGGCTGGCACTATGAAATTACGAGAAGAATGTCTTGCCGCCAAAGCTAAGCGCTTGCGCGGGGTTTATGTAAAATCTTAGGATGTTATTAATACTATACTCACTAAAATGTGTCCTTTGGTTCACGTAGAGGTATTGAGGCTGACGAATATATAAGCAGCCGGCTCAAACCCGATATTTCCCCTACATATCACGGGTTTGTAGATCAAGGCATAGAATCGATAAAGTCAAGGCGTCTACTTCCTTTGGTTTTAGCAGTCTTTTCCCCTGTCCTCCTTTCCCCTTCTTTACATTCTCTTCAATCCCATTTCTTAATTCACCATGCCGAGATTTGGCAGAATGAGGTCGAAGAACATGTTCTGTAAGTCATCGACGCACCAATGAGATGACAGAGTCGCTAACATTGGCTCAGCCAACTTTGACTACCGTATTGGGGTCTACTTTCTTTCGGGTGTGGTTATTTTATTCTATGGTAGGCTTCGTTGCTCCTATTCGGTGGATTAGCCTTCGATATCTAAGTCTTTTTATTATAGTGCTGGCGCTCACGGGGTGCTTATCCATCTCACCCGGTATTCCAAACATCTTCCTCGTCAGCCTTCACAATTCAGGAGAGAACACTACCCAGGTCAGCGTGGGTTACTTTGGTAAGTTATCCAACCTCTCATTGTAAGCTGGGTCGGTGCCTAACTGTCGTTTTAGGAATATGCGTGAAAACGATCAATCATCTTGAGTGTCTATCATCTGTCGGACAAAACAATAAAACAATCACGGAATACCTTACAAACAATGCGATTAGGGTTACCACCAACCTCTCGGTCTTAATCTCTGCAGCCCTCACAATCCAAGGAAAGTTATTTCCCTGCTTGCTAGCTGCGGGCGGCGTGGTTTTCATAATTAGTCTTGTCGCACTCATATTTCTCAAGAGAACTTTCAAGAAGCACAACCAAGATAAACCAAACCAATCTAAGAGTATCCTAATAGCAACTATGTTGATTGGGGTCACGGCGGCCGGGCTAGCTTTAGCCTCTGCGGTGGCGACCACACAGACTGCCAACGCACTGAAATTTGCCGCATCTTCACCAGCAATAGGAAATGGCAAGATACGCTTGTCACCGGGTGTCACCCTTCAGGCTCTACAGTGGTTAGTAGTCGCATTTTCGACCTTGTTTCAGCTTGCCCTTGTGAGTATGTTCACAGTCGAAGGAAATGTCAGCGCGGCTGGAACGGAACCACAGGGTTCTAGTAGCCACGGTGGGCCGGTGTCGATGTCCGATAACTTTTCCGGCGGGTACGCTCCTAATACCAGAAATTCTGTTGATTCCGAATTAAACTCTTGAGGAATCTTCACGGGTACTTTCTTCAGCAAAGAGGGGCCATGTTTATACAGTCGACAAAGCGTTGAAGCAGGTTTAAACAGACTTAGGTTACTTTGGTTGTTCGGTGTTTATCAGTTAAGATAGGCTCTCTATAAGAAGCTAACAGTTTCGGCACTTAGAGGGTACGTTGGTAAAGCAGCAGGTTTGCCGGTTTCCGAAGGTTTATTATGGAAGGCTTTGAAAAATGGTCATTGTGTATTTCAAGAACTTTTCAGTCTTAGAACCACTATTTCTTGGCAGATCTAAAACTTGGTGTTAAGCAGCACTCGTGCGTGGGATCAGATTTCGTGAATAGAAGCCAATAGATATATTTAAATAGATTCCACGGTCCCCCCAGTACCAGTTCAGAATCTATTCCACACGTAGGTAGTCGCATTCGAATTGAGGTGCTAGCATAGCCCCCGTTAAACTGACAGATACTCATACGCTTATATCAGCAGCTAGCGGGTGTCAGGCACTGGAAACTTTGCCCCGGTCGGGATATCCAAGTATCCCGGGTATTGAACACGTCGGTTGATCTTCCATCCCCGACGTTCCCGCCTCCGTGTTTGTCTGCGACGAAAGTGATGCCTAAGCGGCTAATGTCACTACTATTACTGTTTTCTCAGCTGCCTAGAACGGCAACTTCCGTATAGGGAATTATCCCTGTTACCATTCTTCGTCTTGCTTTCGACAAGCTGACGGCATGTTTGAAGCATCCTCTTCTATCCATTCGCAGTATGTCGTCTGATTGCCTGATTCCTACCACTCCAGAAGGTGGCACACCACGTGTGGTGGGATACTAATATCAATTGTTTATAGTGTAGTATTCGGCAACCTGCGGTTCCTTTTGTTCATGTGAGTGCAGAATGGATATCTTGATTGCAGGAAGTAGCCACTCTTCCCCCCAAAACTATCTGCCACCAATCAAGGCTAATTAACCCTGATTAACATTAATTAAAAGGGACCACACAGAGTTGTCAGATGCGGGTGTGTTGCTGCCAGCAGGGCAGCTCGCGGACCTCACTTTGGAGAACTTACATGTGGAGTTGTAAATCAATGCGACTCTGACAGACAGACAGACACTATTGACAAATATGCCACGCAGCCAGTTTTATACAAAATAGCAGCAAGGTAACCAAGAGCGCAAACGAGAAGCGCAATGATGAAGTTTGTTTCACCATGTTTCATGGTGATAATAGCATGGTGATACAAATTTTCAACATGGTTGGTCCTTGCCTGCCGACCAAGGTTACAACCGGCTATGAGTGTTACATCACAGTCGCATTCCTCCCCACGGTTATCGACGTCAAAGTGCGGGTTGCGATCCCTGTGGAGGTTAAAATGCGGGTAGAAAGATCACTCGGTTGCATCTTACGTAATTTGGAACTGTCATTTCCGCAGATTTGCGGAGGGAGTTCGTGATAATACCGACGCAAGTAGATAGGTGTCTACCGTATGAGGCTACGATCTGACGAAGAACCCTTTACGCCACTTCAGCCAGGATACCAGGTTAAGCTGATAGAATGGGCAAGGATCATTAGCGTTATGATTTACGCTTCGAGGCATATCTTCCCGTTCTCCATACAGTATGTTAGCTTTCTAACGTTCCACAGACCCTCGCCGGAGATCTTATCCAAGGCCCGTCTCGAAAGTAAGCAGGGACTTTGAGCTTACTTGGCGAGAACAGGTCATGATGTGTCAACTTCTCTTCTTAATTGCCATTAGACCCTGCCAGTCTGATGGTGGACTTTTTATCCTTTATTCATATTTTTTTTAATCTTTTTTTCTCTTGAAGTTGCCCTCGCTTCTCTCGCGGGCCAACTTCAGGTGTGTCCCTTGTAATTACCCTTGAACTTTGGATGATCAAGAATATAAGCAGGAATTGCTCCACCCTCAGCGGAGATTCTGTACGCATCTATCTTGACCCAGAGTATTCGCCGACCTGCTTACGGTCGTCCTGTGTTCTTGTCGCTGCATTCTCCGCCTCGAATGACTTTCATGAGTCTCAATTACCAGCCGTTTTGGGCGGTCAGGCGCACAGACGCTGTGCTGCAGCTTTCTTAGAAGAAGAAGAGAGTCTCGGATGTAAGTACAGTCGTATTTACAAAATTCCTAGGCATGATTGACATACCTGAAGTCTCCACACGTTGTATAAACCCTTGGAATTATCCCCATCTAGATTTCTCTCGCATCGAGGCTGGCCCGCTGTCGCCTTCTCTGGTCTGACCACCCTTGTAACGATTCACCCATCTGTTCGGATCCGATAGGGAACCGTGCTTGGCGTGTGACGTATCGGGCAATTTGCTTCTGCAAAGCTGAATGATAGCTTCGCGCTCTGGCGTGCGCCGTCGTGCGCCGTCGTGCGCCGTCGTGTTATGTCTGCATACCAGAACTCCTTTTCCCCTCGCGTGATCGCATTGGCTGCGCCGCGTAGAGGGTAAGCCTGTAGGCGTCCAATCATAGTCGAAACCAAGCTTGCCTGCATCACTCCTACAGTACATGATATGCCCGAAGGGTAGCCGTGCTGAATGTCGGCGTATAACAGCTAATTAGCCCGCTTACCAGAGCAGATTATCTTGTGATAGAGGAACGCGTGAGATGCCATGAGAAAGTACCAGGTCCTGAATTCTCCACACGCTGGTCATGTGTTCGCTTATCGGACTGCTATGCGGATATCTGATGAGGCTGTATCCTTGGTTTTCCAATAGTTTGGATAACGGTTGAGACCTAGTGGTGTGTTGAATATGTGTGTTGGTCCGCCGGGGGGTTGTTATTGGCGATCGACGTTCTGTGATGTTGGTGGCTGATGTTCCCTGTCACATCAGCACGGACAAGGGCTTTGATACATTGCGTCGAATTCCTGATTGAGCCTCGACCCGGCGGTTGTTGCGCGTACTGACCATGACTTTCTGGATATTTGGGGGACGAGTTGTGGACTATAGTTTGTTTTCGGTGGAGGACTGTGAGTACATGGTCCTCTCTGTCGTAACATAAAATAATCCGCTGCCGCTGCCGCCGCCGCCATCATCACCACCACACAATATTGCCCCTCTCGTTTTTCTAGGATCATACCTCTAACTGAATATTGCCAGCTCAAGATGGCAACTTCAAATGTTTGGATGTTGATCCCTTCAGTGGTCGTGCTCTATATCGTTGGCATTTTGATTTATCGTCTCTATATCCACCCTTTAGCTAAATTTCCCGGTCCCAAGCTAGCGGCTGCAACTGGTTGGTACGAAACATATCATGACCTCAAAAACCCTGGAGGGCAGTTGATGTATAAGTTGCATGAGCTTCATAGAACCTATGGTAATGGTAACTATAATCGTGCTTCATATCGAAGGCTAAGTGAGAGTCTCAGGTCCCATAGTACGAATCAGCCCAGCCGAAGTCCACGTCAGTGATTCAGCTTGGGTAGACACGCTGCTAGTTAATCCATCTCAAGTAAGTGAGACCTTCCTATGAGTAGTGGCATCTTTGATAATTTATGAATCGAAGGGCATTCGAGATAAATATGTTCCGGCGGCCAATCAAGCAGGCACTCCGAAAGGAGGTAAGTAATGGAAAAGCTTCAGGCTGTCAACGAAGAGCTGACTTGCATCTCTAGTTTTCGGGACTGCTCTTCACAACACTCATAGACGCCGTCGTGCTGCCCTCAGTCCCTTATTCTCTAGGTCTTGCGCTATCGGGGCTGAGGGACTTATCTACGACAAGATCGACCTACTCCTTCAGCAACTCGACCTGCAGATTGCCCGTGCTGGATACGCAGAGCTACGTACACTTTTTATCTGCCTTGCAACCGATGTAGTATATCAATACTGTCTTGGACATTCATTCGAACTCCTCGATGACGAGATAAAAGGAAAGGAGTGGCATGATTCCATCCGAGCGTTGGCAAAGATAATCCCTTACACAAGGCAATTCAACTGGATCATTCCTCTTTCACAGAAGATACCGGTCTCGTTCATGAGAGTGGTTTCACCAGATATGGCTAGGGTAGCAGCAATGCACCATGTACGACTCGTCATCTCTCTTCCTCTTGTTATACATTTTCATCCAATTCATACCACTAATCCTCCATAGGACATGGAAGCTCAAGCTTCACAAGCGGTCGCAGAATACGAACAGGATGAGAAGAGTGGATTAGACTCATCATTCAATCGCAACCCTAAAGAAAGGTTTGCAGTATTCCGCACCTTGTTACAACACACTGGGTTACCGCCACATGAGAAGCGCTTCGACCGGATCTCCCACGAAGCTGTTACTCTACTAGCCGCAGGCGGCGAGACAACAGCCAGTGCCCTCATGACAGCGATGTACTTTATTCTAGCAGACAAAGAAAACATACTCGCGAGATTGCAGCAGGAAATTGACCCAGTCATGTCCTCTGGCGTCACGCGGCCATCAGTTGCGGATCTTGAGCGTTTGCCATATCTGGTTCGTTTCCTATTTAGAACATTGCGCTTTAGGATATAGCGGATGACGATTTGTGCTGACACCATGTAACAGACTGCTGTTATCAAAGAGGCCCTGAGGATGGGTACAATAACGGCGAGGTTGACTCGCGTCGCGCCCGAGGAGGTGCTGCATTACAAGGACTGGGTACTGCCGGCCGGAGTAAGTCAACGATTCCAGATTCTATCGACGCGAGGAATGAGAATGCTAACAGTGGGTTTCACAGACCGCAGTGAGCATGACACTGCGCGAGATATCCTTCGATCCCGAGATCTTTCCTTCGCCCATGGTGTTCCGCCCTGAGCGCTGGCTCCCCAGCAACCCTAATCTAGACCGATGCAATCGGTATTCTGTGGCCTTCAGCCGGGGAAGTCGCATGTGCATAGGTATCAAGTAAGTCTGGGTATTCCCATTGCTAGTAACCATCATCAATACGATTGCCCCTTTCCCTCACGCTAGCCTGGACGGCTTTATTCTAACATTTGGTGGCTAGTCTGGCTCATGCCGAACTATACATTGCTATTGCGACGTTGATTCACCGCAGACGCTTTGAATTTCATGACACTGTACGAGAAAGAGACGTTGATTTCACGCGCGACTTCTTCGTTGGTGAGACCTCGGCTGCCTCCCAAGGCGTCCGAGTGAAGTACACGAAGTTATCGGTGTAGCAAAGCATCCCGAGGATTCGCGGTTGCGGATTGCATTAGACTTGTAGATGTGGGATTAAAGGAGCTTATTTCGTCTTGTCTTTCTTATTCCCTCCCCCTTTCTTTTTCACATTCTATTTTTTCTCTCTGTGGACATACCAAGGTTGTATTCCTAGACAGGTGCGTGTAAGAAGAAAGACTGAGACGGCAACATTCAGTGTTTATTTACTTTATTCTTGCACGTTATTCCCTCGCTGGGATATTGTGACTGTCAAATTGGCGCAGAGGTCGGCGGGGTGTGTGGTGTACTTTTTTACCCTATAATTTCTTAGAGATACGAATTTCCTTCACACAGAACTAGAACTGTATGGTATCTTTGTTCTAAGGTGCATTCTTCTAAACCGAATAGTACCAAACTGGGCTAATGTAACATATCTGGCTCGAGCTCATAGGCAACTATGCTGATAGCAACTACCATGCATGTCTACGAAATATAAGTGAATGCAATTGCAAAGAGACTTGGAGTGATTATAAACGGCGCTATCTTACCTCTTGATATTCCTAACTGTTTCGCTTCATTTTATTCGTACATTCACCCAAGAAGGACAACTCACTAGAAAGACGAGATGCGAGATTGTTTATTTGACATAAGAAGATGCAATTACTTGGGAGCGACAACACACAATTTTCAAGTGACTTTGAAGAAGAAGTGAGATGGGTGATTTGTCCTTGTGATATATCTATCTATTGAATATACGTCGCCACGCGACAAATTCCTCCATTATTGTAATTTAATAGCCCTATCTTTTGGTCTAACTGGACCTGCTTTAAACAAAACAGTAGGTAATCAAGAACTCCATCTACAACAAGACTTCGCCCTCTACACTGTGTGTATTTATATCCTGTTAGTTATCTTTTGTCCTCTTTCATTTTTGATTAAATGCAGTTATTCTAACAAGTTAAAATCTACTTTAGGGGATAATAAGTCTGTGGTGACTTGTCGTCCGAAGACTTTGTCGCGGGCGTAGGGAAGGGTACTTGCAGTACTTGCAGTACTTGCTATATCTATAGTGGTACCTGCATTATATCTGTAGTACCTGCTGCATATGTAGTACCAGTTAGTACCCACCTACCTACCTACCTACCTACCTACATAGGTACCTAAAGGTAGGTAGTAGGTATTGTGCCTGCGGGAGGGATGGACCCACTTTCTACATGGTGACCGTGCGGCGGCGGCCGCATCTTCTTGCCTGGAGAAATGTCATCATTGTCGTCCTAAGCTAAAATCTGCCTGTGAGAGGAGCTCCGAGAGCTTCCACACAACCTCAGCTTCTCCGACAACCACCCATTCACACCAGCAACGCGCCAATGTCGTCGCTGAGCAGAGCAGACAAGGCCCTGCCGCCCGCCATACGGCGAGGCTTGCTCCTCCACTCCGCCCACAATCCCATCATGCGAAGCCTTGCGCCGTCTCTCGCTCTCGGTGCTCAGCGATCCCTCCACAACACGACGAGATCCCTCGCGCCCTCGTCATCAGCCGGCAGCTTCATGGGGCCTATACCGCCATCCTATTTCCAGCGACCTTCCCTCCCCGCGAATACCATCATCCGATTTGTACCGCAGCAGACGGCATGGATAGTCGAGCGCATGGGCAAGTTCAACCGCATCCTAGAACCCGGTCTGGCCATCCTTGTGCCCTTCCTCGACCGCATTGCCTACGTCAAGAGCCTCAAGGAAGTCGCCATTGAGATACCCAGCCAAAGCGCCATCACCGCCGACAATGTCACGCTCGAGCTCGACGGTGTGCTATACACGCGTGTCTTTGACGCCTACAAAGCCAGGTGTGTCTCTCTCCCCGCCTTCATCCTGCTACGACATATCCAAGGAAGAAAACTGGGACCACAATTCAAGAGAGAGCAAGAACGAGATCTGGAGAAGAAAAACAGAGTCATGTTCTAACATTCAAGTTCGTGCCAATAGCTACGGAGTCGAAGACGCCGAGTATGCCATAAGCCAGCTGGCGCAGACGACGATGCGCAGCGAGATCGGTCAGCTGTCCCTCGACCACGTGCTCAAGGAGCGGGCGGCGCTCAACATCAACATCACGGCCGCCATCAACGAGGCCGCGCAGGCCTGGGGCGTGACCTGCCTGCGGTACGAGATCCGCGACATCCACGCCCCCGAGGGCGTCGTCGAGGCCATGCACCGCCAGGTCACCGCCGAGCGTTCCAAGCGCGCCGAGATCCTCGAGTCCGAGGGCCAGCGCCAGAGCGCCATCAACATTGCCGAGGGCAAGAAGCAGAGCGTCATCCTCGCCTCCGAGGCCCTGCGCGCTGAGAAGATCAACCGCGCCTCCGGTGAGGCCGAGGCCATCCTCCTGAAAGCCAAGGCTACGGCCGCCGGCGTCGACGCCGTGGGCGCTGCGATCGCTGCTGGCGGCGCCTCCGCGCAGGGTGCCGTCTCCTTGTCCGTCGCTGAAAAGTACGTCGACGCCTTTGGCAAGCTCGCGCGCGAGAGCACCGCCGTCGTGGTCCCCGGTAACGTGGGCGACATCGGTGGCATGATTGCCACCGCGCTGGGCGTCTACGGCAAGGTCGGCGATGCCCAGGGTCGCACCATGGCCAAGCAGCTGCTCGAAAAGGGTGGCGTGATTGAGGGCTCAGACAAGGCGCACAAGACCGAGGAACCCGAGAGTATCGTAGACTCCGTTGTGCGTGAATTCGACAGCACAACCGCGAAGAAATAGAGTATCTTTGATCCTGACACGCGTTCATTTGGCGGCATAATCCTGGGAAAATAAAGCGGGCGAGCGAACAACAGAGGGGGCAAACTGGTTCTCGAATATCCTATTCAGAAAACCATGAGCATACGCAAAGAATGTTCACTCACTAAGATGAAATCCAATTGTACGCTACAATACGTAGGCTCAGCCGTGAGCGAGACGCCGGTCCTGTATTAATAGTATTGAGGGGAAGGATGTGGCATATTACATATCCAGGAAGGATTCTTGCGATGGAATCGAATGAGCTGAGAGGAGTAAAGCCGAAATGAAAGAAAGAGTTTAGCATGGAAAATGGCAGTAAGGCGTCACGGTGCAAAAGAGGACAATCACGCAGCCATTCCAAGTCTCGGTTGACTAACATGTATTTCTACAAAAAGGAAAAAGGCCACTACACTTATGTACCTCACACCACTCGTGTATTACCCCTAGAGACGAAGCTGTAATCAGTCTATGGGGATGCAATAAAACCCAGTCTAAATATATACACTCGGAACACCGGTCAAAACTAAATTCTAGGCTTAAACCCTAATTTTTGTATATATGAGTAACTCTCCTCTTGTAACGATAGAGTGTGCTTCACATCCCTAGTTCTATGCCGACCACCTCTAGAGCCTCAGTCAAAAGCTTAGAGATATTGGCGTCGCCGCTGTTAGCAGCAACTCTAGTGGCGCCGACAAGGAGCGGATAGAGGCGGAGCAAGTGTTTCCTTCCATCACTCTCGACATTGGGCGTGTCGGGGATGGCTTCTGGCTCGCTTTTGAGTTGCACCAGGCGCTCCAATATCCAGCCCAGCTCCTTCCGTTGGCTAAGAGGTTGCGGCATGCGGCCTCGAAGGGGTTGGTCGGCGATATACGTCCGTAACGTTAGAGCTGCTCTTAATATCAGGTATGGCGCCGCTGTCCTCGCGAGACGTATCTTGAGCATGTGGGGAGGCTCCGAAGCAGCGCTGCCAGAAGATGGCATGGGTGGTGGAAGCCTGGTTGTGGATACTTGGACTTGGATTTGTGGCGTTGCTGTCGCATCCTGAGTTGCGACAAGGGAAAAAAGCTCACCCAGACAGACATACGACATCTTACTGCGCTTCGACGGTGGGGGGTCAATGGTACGCCCATGTCGAGTTTTATAGAGGCTCGATAACCCAATCATGTCATCTCCCTCGTTCCCGTAGATAAGAGAGGACTCAGCGGGTGCTGGTGCATGGATGATGGATATGCGGAAAAGGCTTTCAGCAAAAAGCTGTCGCGTTTTGTCGGGAACAACCTCGGCACCCAACGAGGGAATTATCAAATTTCGTAATTGCATGAACGACTCAATGTCGAAATCTTGATCATCGGAGATGTTAACCTTATCAGGCGGCGCTTCACAGTCTGCTTTAGATATACCATTGGCAATTACAACAATAGTTTGCCATATATCTTGTAGCATGGCACGGGGAATATCTAGTGCAACGAGTTGGCTCATGGTAGCCCCTAGAATACCTATAACCGACTTAGTTGCCTGCCTCCAGGGTTGCTCCGACTTGGTGACGATTGGGAACTGGTACTTGAATTCGATGGGCTTCGATAAAGCCGCCAAGGCCGTCAGCAAAGAGCCGTTATTATAAATATCCGTATCTGCAGCATGTGATTGTACCAATGATTCCAAAATGACCATGCTGGCTTTGGACATAGCAACGTATGTCCTCTTTTGCGTGGCGCGTTCAGTTGCAGCAATACCGCCATCAGTAAAAGCCAGTGAGACGAACTCTGCGGCCTGGGCGATAAGAGCAGAGGGCGCACCAGGAATGTCGGTTCGAAGCATCTTAAGGACATCTAGCACCTGACTCTGCAATGCTGTAGCGTGATCGATGTCTGCAATGAAGGCACCAGGAGTCGCTGTTCTCATTACGTCACGCAAGAGCGTGAGCATGCGGTGAATTCGCTCAACCGTAAGATCGTCTTGTATTAGGCGATAGACGTCACGCAGCGCCGCAACGTAAGCTAATAGACAATTCTGGTTATCCTGGGTCTTATCCGCTGTCTCTAGATTAACCACCGGTATGCCACGAGACCAAAGGTCCCAGGCAAGATCTATGGTTGTTTTGTTGAAGTTCTGCTTTGGGCCAGTTTGATTATGCGAAAGAATCTGTGTCAAAGCTTTGAGAGTTGCTGTACTTATTTCTAAAACGCGGAGGTCTAGTAAGGTTGCGAAATGGCCTAGGAGTTGTTGCCAGTAAGAATTGAAAGTAGGATGAACAGTGAGGACGTCTAGGTAATTTGAAAGCAAGCTGGAGATGCCGTTGAGGACGACGACTGCGGTATCATGCCAATCATTCCGGGTCTTCTCATTGCATCCCGCGTCGTCAAGTGCTTGCAATTCAGCCTCGATGGACGCCATCAAACGAAATATTACTGCTTTGATGCATATAGACCAAGCTTCAGGGGTAAGCTGGTCGCCGTAAGCGTCAAATATTCGCAACAGGGTTTGAATTGCACCTGTGGTTGTTAGCACGTAGGGGCATTGCGGTAGCCGGAAACATACTGTTTCGTAAGTCCAATTTATCATTGATTGTCACGTTTGTGAGTCGAATGAGAAGGAGCATCCACAGAGCCGCGTCTGAAGATGCATTCTCGGCATGCGAGGCTTTCTTAACCAGAGAAGCTTCGTCAAAATCGCCCACAAGGTTGTTGGTGATCGGAAGTGACTTGTTTTTCCCCGAGAGGAAGTTGGAGAGATCCCAAAAAAACGTGACTGTCTGTTTAAATCAAGGCATTAGAGTGAGTCGAAGAGAACATAGATGACCTTGGAAACTTACCGTCAACGCAATATTAAGGTCGTCGTCTTGAGAACAAAATTTGTACAGGGTATCAACGAGAATAAGAAAACATGACTTAGGTAAAGACGACAGGAAGTCCGAACATACGAGCTGCATGGAATTGAATGCGGAGCGAATCAATTTCGAAGATCGCGTAGCTAGCCGCTGTGCTACTGGGCGTTCACCAGAGCTGTCATCCACACCGAATCGCCTCGGTATAAAAATGGTGCCAATAATCTCAAATATGACGCTCCAACCATTAAGAAGTGATTCTCCACATTCGTCGAGAAGATCCTTCAACCCCTCTAGGATAATCTTGTGAATGTCGACGTCCGTGGCGTAAGTGATCACTGAAGTCACTCGGTTTTCTTCTTCCAAGGGCTCGAGAGAAGCACGCAAGGTCTCTAATATTCGTAGCTGAACTCGTGCTCGTGTCTCATCGCTTTGACTACTTATTGCTTTCACAGCATCTAGCATGAGTCGTACCAGAATATCGGCGCTCCGGTTTCTTACTGGTGCAGCTATGCCGCTGGAACTAAGGACTCTGATGAGCTCAGAAGTTATCTGATTCCAGCCCGATGCGTCAGGTGGATAAATAAGCAGTCTCTCGAGATTTATTGTTGCCAAATCGCCGATCTTAGCAAGTGTAAAATGGTCTTCTTGGCTGGCTCCTGACGGTGCAGTATTCGCAAGACCGGATAATTTCCTGTGTTGCGCACTTGGAGATCGCAGCCCCATAGCTGGCGAGGAGGGTGGTAGTGGAGAACGAGGCTGGGCCACTGGTTCTGATGATTGATCCGGTTGATGTTCCAGGAGGTGGCATACGGCTGTGGCGATTTCTACAAAGGCATCATTGGGGAAATCAACGGTGCTTTCAAGGAGTCTTGAAGCAGCCGTCTCGACAGCTCTAATCTCCGTGCCGAAACTGGCCAATAATCCTGCCGCCTCTGCCTCAGCTGCGGAGTCAGACACCTTTGCCACTATCGGAATCTTCCCCGGAGTCTTTCCATTGGTAAATAGAACAAAATCGGCTTGTTGCAAGGTTTCTAAGATGATTGACCAAGACGAACTGAGCGTAGGTCCAAGTGCAATGCCCAAATTGAGTAGTGCACGCATACACAACAAATTACGGGTATTGATCGTCTGTGATGTGCTGCTTGCATCGAAAGAGGCTTGCCTCTGCCTTTCGCCAGCAACACCTACTGGCGTCACCAGGTTCTCCACACTCAACAAGCCCCTGGCATTCCCAAACATGGAATTAGGTGTCTCAGTTGTCGGACTCGGTACTGGGGGCTTCGAGGAGCCAGTGTTGAGACAAGCGGTGAATACGTTGGGGGGTACAGCAGCTTTGCCCAGTGTCGTGAGGAAAGCATCTCGCGGGGTGTTAAGCTGCAAAAGTCCGGCAACATGAGCGAATTTTTGAAATGCTCTCACAAGACCATGGTAATACTCTGAGTCTAGTGCAGCGTAAAGAAAAGTTGAGCAGGTGGCGAGAATAGCGGGCCAGCATTCATCAATAATATCAGCACACGTCTTGACGTCGGCGTATAGGGGATGGTCCTTCAGTGCTAGCGGATTAACAGGTACGGGGTTCTTCTTGAAAGACGACGATCTATCTAGGGAAGATGTGCTCATACTCTTCTCCAGTCCAGCCTTAGTGCTGTCTATATTGCTTGCTTCTGTCGCTGCTGGTGAGTCTCTACCGGTGTCCGATAGTTTTGCTGCTCTCTTGCGAGACCGGGCATCGCCGGGTACTGTGAGTGGTAAGATGAACTTTGCTAAACCTTCTGACAAGGAGGTGATGCATGATAGCGTGAGTGCATATATGTAAGACTCTGGAATGCTGGGAGGATCCGTCTTATCGAGTTGGTCGATGCAGGCAACTCTAACAGTACTCCATTGGGAGCTTATGCCAGTGTTGTGACCTTCATTCACAGATCCGCCAATAATCCCTGTAACGCCGCTCGACTCTAGCATGGCTTGATCGGAAGACGACCCTATGTTGGCGTATGGATCGGCAACTGGGATGGTGGATTGATGGCCGAGTCCTATGACCGCTGGCTTTTCTGTGCTCACACGCACAAATGTTGCGGTTAAATTTTTGAGTATGCTCCTTCCTCCTTTGCCGTCGTAGCGTGCGAAGATGCGCCTCATAAGCGCAGGCTCAGCAAAAATGCCTCTAAAAACTTCCATGCATAGAGCTCGTCTCCAAACAACGGTGTCTTGGTCGAGTAACTGGGTCAGGCAATCTAGAGCATCTCCTCCCTCGGTTGGTAAGATGCTCAGATGCTTCTTGAGAAGCGTATACAGGATGCGCACTAGCCGAACCGACGTTGCGAAGTCGGGTTTTCCACTTAGTGATTTGATGATAAATGGCATGACCCTAGTACGAAGGATGTAGGCTTGTTCGGCGTGAGTCAGAAAAAGGGCGGCATGCTGGCTCAAGACCGATTCTATCAACTCCAGGCCAAACGTCTGTGGAAGCCCAGTGAAACGGAGATATTCAGGTCGAAAATTCTCCGTCATCAAGCAGATGTCCTTGAAAACGCGATGCGCATCCATCGCAGCAGCGCGAAGCTTAGCTGTTCCACCATTATCTATCGGTGCTTCGCCGGCAATTTCCGTGCTTGACGTTGACTCTGAGCTGGGTTAGCCTGACGAAAACCCACATTGGTTGATGGACTTACTATCTTCTGTTGTGACCTTTTCAAAGACGGTCATAATAAGCTGCTGAAGGGTAGCGGCAGAAGTGTTGCTGACAACGCCATTCTTACTCGTCTGTAAGATGAAGCAGATGTTGAGAGCGGTCACAAGTAGGTCCCCCTTAATATCGTTCGCGTAATTCTGTAGTAGAGTAGGAAGGGCCTGTAGAATTTTAAGCTGGACATCCAAGCCAGCTGAAGTGGCCTCTCGCAGAGCTTCAAGCACGGGGCTTAGCTTAGACCATGGCAAGGCACCCACGAGAATCAAGCGTGACAAACACACGACGGCGATGCTGGTGAATTTGGTGTTCTTGGTCCCGCATGCGATGATAAAAGGGTTGACAAAGCTCACTCTCTGTGCCAGTTCTATGAAGGATTGTAAGCATCCAAGCGGTTTTCTGGAGCAATAGCCCCTTTCCGGGACAGACGTACCAGCTGCTAACGACGCCTCAGAGCTAGACCGGATGCTTTTCAGCTCATCGGCTGACTTCTCAGCCGCCTAATGATGATGGCCAGGTCAGATCAAGTTAACGAGATGCTTATTGCGCATTTGATTGTGCTTATTCTCTAAGAAATGAGGGACCGGACTGCACACCTGTCTTAAGTCATTGTGCTTGCGTTTGCTCTCTTGAATGAGATTCGCCAGCTCGGTCGCGAGCAGCTGAGTGGTCATCTTGGCCAACCAGTGTGGTTCTAGTGTACCTCCATTTAGCGAAGACTGATTTGCCGATACAAAGGTCGAGGCGGTGTTTTATTCGGGCGTCCTTTACGCAGATATGGAAATGGAAAAGACGGCTGCTAGCAGGCTGGGTTAGAATCCTATTTGGTATACGTAGACCGATGTCTGCTTAATTCATAAATGTCGGTCCACGGATGGGTGGGAAGGATGTTGGAGCTTTGTTGCCAGATTCGGCCTTTACGATGTAGATTGAACCTACGCTCAGCTCCACTGAAGCCTGCCTCTCCCGGGTGGCCTAACTGATGACTCAGCAGTGTTCGCCGTATGTCCTAGCATCCCAGGTAGCCGGCCGGGTAGCGGGGCACGCGTCCCCCCCAATCTCCTTGTATGTACTTTACCTAAGTACCCTCGGGACCTACCTATAGTAAAGGCACCTGGGCAGTACATGCACCATGTATGTAACAACGCCCCGCCCCCGGGGTCGTCACTCCAAGCCCTTGAGGTTGGCTCACTGCCCATACCGTCATGCTGGGGCTCACATAGGTAGGGAGTAGGTACTTCGCACCCCACCACCCACTCTCCACCATCCCGCCTGTTCTTCCTCATCAGATCACCTTCCCCCTCCAAACAAACGGAGCTCTTTAATTATCAGATTCACTCAACTCCTTACCATTCCATCCTTCAGGTCATAGTGCTTGACTCTTTGCGGAAGTCAACAAGTACCGCCCTTTTGCTATTGTATCCATAGCTTAAACCGCCGGGACCCCTTGGTTTATCGCATCAACAGCTTCTCCCATCCGCATTTATCTCGATATCCAACATGACTGCCAAGATTCCGCGAAATTTCCGGCTCCTAGAGGAGCTCGAGAAGGGAGAAAAGGGTTTGGGTGCAGGTACGTGGTTACTCCATGCGCTCAGCCTCCGGGACTGCCGTGCTAATTCGTGTAGAGGCGTGCTCGTACGGCTTAGACAACCCTGAGGATCTTCTCATGTCGGACTGGAATGGCACGATTCTTGGCCCTCCTCATGTTAGCAGACTTCATATCTTCCTGTTAGGTACTGTGGCATGCTGACCTGATGCGCGTGTCCAGAGCGTTCACGAGAACCGGATCTACTCGGTGAAGATGCACTGCGGTGCCCAATATCCCGATCTCCCACCGACGATCCAGTTCATAAGCCAGGTCAACCTACCCTGCGTAAACCCGAGAAACGGCGTGGTTGATCCAAAGCAACTACCCTGCCTAGCAAACTGGAAGAGAGAAAACACTATGGAAACGATTCTGATTGAACTTCGACGGTACGACACTCGTATGAGGAAAGCGGAAGGCACTTGAGAGTAAATTTCTAACCCGGGCATAGATACATGGCTTCAAGTCAATGCAAGAAGCTCCCGCAGCCACCCGAGGGCTCGGTGTTCCCAGGACATTAGTATCCCTTCATGGGAAGCCGTGGCTTTCATGAAGGGCCGTTATCATGAGAAATGAGCTCCGCCCCAAGATACAGATCCACTTCTTGATGAATACCTAGTGACTTTACGGGAGTTGGTGGGCTGAGAGTTAAGGCTTAGACATGGCGATAAGCTTCCTGTGTGGCTTTCTGGATTTGGTGTATCCGGCAGCAATGGATGGTGTATTAGCAAGCCGGGGGAATACAACCCTACGCGGTAAGGGATTGCACAGATGAGGACCTATTTGCCTACAGGACGAACTACAGGCCATTATCATCAAGGGATACTCGCTCTTGATGATGTTTTGAACATGACATGCCTACAAATTGAGCTTACAGTACCCAGTTACCTACTTACCTAGCTAGGTAGTTATGTAGCCAAGTAAACTGCTTCATTGCACCAGCAGCAGACTGCGCAGTAAGGCGGTTGGGATAGAGACTAGAGATGGCACTAAGCCACGGCCACAAGCGGACCTATCCCGCCCCCAATCTCCCCCAGCAGGGTTCTCCAATAGCCTCGGGGAAAAGCAGCCAGTTTGTTCTCGATTCTTACTGCAACTTTTTTGCGACACCCGCCTCTACCCCCAATGACAGGCAGAATAAGACGCAGACCAAGCAAATTCCTCATCCCCGCCCGTAATTCGCGACACCGGATAGCATGTAAGACCACAACTGGCAAAGCAGCACTTGCCGCTCCTCCCTAGCGGATTGGGCTAACTTGGGCGTATCGCCGAACCTAGGTCTTGCTCTATACCGCGCTCTTCTGCGCCTTGCGCCGCAGATTTCCCTTCCAGATGACCTCGCGACAGGCTGGGGACCGGGCAAGAATCCCATTGCTATCCATATACAGAAGGCGTTCCGGAGAAATGTGGCCGACACCAGCCCGCGCATCGTGTATCCGGCGCTGAGCGCTGGCTACCGCATGCTGTCCATCCTCCACGATGCGGCGACTTCACCCAATTCGGAGCACCACACCTCAATTATCACATTGCTGCAGTCGCGCCTTGAGGAGCGAAGGCGGAGTCTGGCGAACCGACCTGCTCCCCGGTCGTCATCATACGATCCCAAGTCCGACAGACCACACCCGGGAACGCTCCCCCTGCTCGTAAAAGTGTCGCCTCCCCCGAGTCCATTCGACCCAGACCCGAAACCTGTTTATGTTACTCCACACCGTCCGCGTCCACAATCCAAACTCGGCGGAACCGGTAGGCGAAAGGTCCCGCATATTGACATGGCGAGTGACATACCTTTTTTGCGCCTCACAAAGCCGCAGCCGGCGGTCTTGAGTCGTGTCCTCAACCAGAAAGTGGAAAAGCGCATCGAGCGTTTGGAGAAGCTTATTGATCTACAGACTAATGGGTTGTCCGACGCTAAGCTTGAAGACCGATGGGACGCAGAAATGGCGCGTCTCATGCTGGGAGAGGAGAGCTCAAAGGGCAAGAACCATAGCACGGCAAGCCAACTCATCTCTGAAAAGGATGTGCCGACGCATATATTTACTGTAAGGCGTCATGGCGTCCAAGAGCTGGCCGACATCTTGACACGCGAGCGCAAAAACGAGGTCGCGCGTGCGGACGCCATGCGCCAGCTCGTCAAGCAGGAGAAGGCTCTCGCAGCCCAAGAAAAAGCTCAGCGGGCTGCTGAGAGACGGGCGCGGTGGGAGGCCAAAATGCTAGAGCTTCATGGCGAGGGTTGGCGTGATCTATTCCCAAACCTCAAAAAAGGCGAGGCGGATCTTGTGCACCGGTAAATAGGATTAGTCCTGAACAACTATGATTTGGTGGCGGGGCTTTTGTGACCTCGCAAGACTCCCTCTGATGTTCGTATCGTGCATCATCACAACTCTGCGTGCATACACTTATGTAGAAATACATGTCTAGAGGAACGCCAGCGACTGCCGGACTCGGGTAGTAAGAACAAGAACAAGATATCACAGTCGACTGGCAGAATGTTTGTTGTTAGAGGGCGTTATACAACATGTAAGATTATGTTCCTATCTAACATTAGGTAGGTATTCAAGGTTCCTCCATAACTATGGATATGGATCTAGCCTAACGGGATACTGCATCCCATATCATTTTGTAAAAGACCATATCTTCTGATCACGGTGCAATTCGCAGGGATTCATGCGTCTACACTTGGGGGAGCATGGCGATATATGGAGTTGCCGGTCGTTGTCCTCGCTCATCGAGTAACATAGGCCAATGTCAAGACGGAGTAGTCGACACTACAATGTATGCAAATACAACACAATACATCACTTCACACGACACTCACAAAGGAGTTTATTCCGGACCGGGTTTCGCGGCTCCCCAGAACGCTGCCACGACATCCTTCTTGCGGAACGCCGGGCCCCTTCCCACGCACGTACTTCTAGCACCAAGATCTAGATCCGAGGCGTCAGCTCCCTAGTCTCGCCATTTGGTACATATATGGATTAACAGATGAAATGGCTCGTTTCGCGACGTGACTTACTCTCAATGAACTTGTCAACGCTGAACCACACTCTCTTGTTGCGCATGTGTCCGCTTACCAGGTTTATCGCTGCGCTAGGGGAGGCCGAGTATCCGTAGGAATCTGGGAAGCCCAGCGCGCCGGCGCCGTGATATGCCATCACCGAGGATATATTGTTGCTCGGCATCGTGGCCAGATAGTTCGAGCCTATGGTCCCCGAGGACCACAGGTCTGCCGGCGCCGGGATGGACAGCATGCCCTCGATGCTGGATACGGAGGACGGATACGGCGCGTTATTGTTCCGCCCCATCTGTTGTTGGCTCGACATCGATAGTCCCTCTGCGACTGAGGCAGTACCCATCGAGCCCCCTTGCATGTTGCTATCACTGCTACTATCACTGCTATTGTTCTTCGTCTGGGGATTCTGCTGCTGCCGCTCCTCGAGCGGATTATCATAGAACTCGCCCGGCGGGATATCCACATATCCCTCGCCGCCGCCCTGCGGCAGGCTAATCGACTGCTGCGCGAGGAACTGCTCGACCTCGTACGAGTCGAACCACTCACCCTCCCAGCCTGGCAACTTCGCATGTTGTAAGCGATCCAGCAACTCGTCCCGCACGGCCGTCGTCTTCTCGTTGAACGGCCCCATGCCGAACCCGGAGCTCTGGAACGGCGCGCCTTCAGGGAACGTGATCGTCTTGGCTCCCGGGCCAAAGTGCGTGCCCGACCCGCCGACGTGGTGGAATGGCTGCGCGTACGCGTTCATGTCGTCGTCGGCGCCGCGCGACAGCGTGCTCTTGATGCGCTGCCGTATCTCGTCGAGGCTCGCGTAGTGGAACACGAACCCGAAGACGCGTAGGATGGCTTCCACGGGCGGGTCGGGCATCGCGAGGAGCTGGCCCGCGCGCTCCGTGATGCGCCGGTGCAGGCGCCGCCCGAAGGTGCGCTCTAGGTATGCCCCTGAGTCGAGTATCGGGAGGGGCTCCCAGGGCAGCGACCACTGTGTCTGCATCGAGCTGTTGTCGAGGAAGCTCATAGGATATCCGAAGCTGGCGTTGTCTATGTTGGCCATGCGCACGAATGTCAGCGTCCCATCCTCGATCGAGGAGTTGTCCGGGATTCCGGGCTGCGTCTCGGGTTCATGGGTCACTATGATTCCACCCAAGAGAGGTTGGGGTTGTTGCGTCGCGGGGCTTGGCGCCTCAGACTGTGACTGACTGGCAGTTTGGCTCTTTAGTTGTGGCCCGTCAGCCAGCATACTATCTGCTCGAGGCTTTGCATCTGAAGCTGTCTCGTCGCTCCTGGGACTGGCTGCCTCTGCGCAGCGCTGGGTCAGCGTGGACTGGAATTGTTGCAGTCGCCGCTCGAGTTCTGGGTTTTGGGCTGCTATGTCATGCTTGTTTACGTATTCCATGAGCTTTCGGAATTCAGCGTTGACCTCGTGGTTGCCAGCCTCGAGACCTGCCACCTTTGCTGCGAGGTGGGTGATGGTCTCTTCCTTGCGAAAGCGGTATGCCCTCTGTGCCATACGAATCTGCTCTTTTCTCCGCTGTCTCCACATTAGCTTCTGTCATCAATTGACCTATTCAATAACAACCGGAAATAGGAAATAGGAAATAGCTTAGTGATAGTAAATTCAAACGAGTTGTGGTCAAAGCGTTCGAAGGAGATATTCTATATTGGAGGGAAAACGGGCCAGGGCAGACGAATCTACAAACTTACTTCCTTCATATCCTGGTGGTCACCTGCCTCCAAGCGAGGACGACCCCTGGCCCTCCTGATTTCTTCTACAGGTTCGACACGATCATTCTGTGACACTTTCCTCCCACGCTTTTTTGGGTTAGATGTGGCAGCTGCCGGGGAGAGTCCGTGGGCGTCTGGTTTATACAGCCCACGCCTCCCCGTGTATCGACCATCATTATACTCCTCAGCATTGAGCACATCCAGCGGCCCTTTTATGTACCGCATGTCAGGTTGTTGGTATGATGAATTTCCAGTTAGTAGTCCAGTCTGCTGGTGAGGCAACGTTCCGGACTGAGAATCCCAGGTGAATCTTGATGAGAGCGCTGCGGTATTCGTAGGGTTAGTATCCTGTTCCTGAGGGGCTATCGTTCCAGGCGGTATAGTGCTATAAGCCGAAGTACCGAGGTTGAAATGAGGGCGATTATACTCGGGGATCACCGCAAACGTAGACTGAGGATGCTGTGGGTTAGAATCGGAACTGATATTATTATTGTTGTTGTTGTTGTTGTTGACGTTGTCGCTATGAAAAGGCGGGACCAGGCCAAAGCATGGAGTGGCTTGTTGCTGGGGATGATGCTGGCCATGTTGATTGAGCTGGCGCTGTTGTTGAGAATGGGGATGAGGATAAAGGTAGGGATGCTGGGTGTGATTACTAATAGGCCCCGAATTGATGTCGTTATCAACAGGGTATGACATAGTAAGACGGGTCAGAGCCGGCGTATGCTTAATAGCATGCTATTCCCCCATATTCCCATGCTATATCTCGCGCGCCGGCGCACGTTTCGACGCGAGTGCCCGCTGACCCGCCCAGCTTTCCCTTCTAGAAGATCTTGCTAACTCCGACGTTGCTCGATCCTTGGCGTAGCATCCAGCGGACGCCGATGCTCCCAGACCGACCGGCCGTTGGCACGTTGCCCGCTACCCTCCGTCTACGGTCGGCTACACCTGTGCGACAGAGGATTCCAGCAGCGGCAGAACAGAACAGGATTGCCTTTGGTCTCTGCGATCCGGTACCCAGATGGCGCCCAGACTGGTAGGGCTGCCACGCCCCCGACTGCCGAGTGCCTGCCGCGGGCGATCCGATGCAGCCGAATGGTGAGCTCCGTTCGCGCAATGGTAGAATTGTCAGCGTGGCATTGACAGACAGCCAGACCGTGATGGACTCGTTGAGGATGTTATCCCGCGTGATTAGTAAACATCAAGCTGACCCTGGCGGCACACAGCTCGCGCGCCCCCGAGGTGTTGGGGGGACAGGATTGATAATACACAGCATCGGAGACGGTCAGAGTATTACATAACATCGTCGCTGGGTATTTATGGCTATCTTTGTGCTCCCATACGTGACAATCACCTCCGTGCTCGCCCACTGCTGCGGAGCAATTCGCATAGGCAGTTTCTTTTGCGCTGTGTCCAATCCTCATCTCAGCTTCATCCTAGCGCAGGCGGCGAGTGGCTGGCTTGCCAGGGGCATATGGAACACACCGTGATCCTAGGGGCCATTGCATAAGCCCAACGACAATGCTACTTGCTCCAAGTAGTACCGGTGAGGACGCCGGTCAATCTAGCAGCTAGCTTAACAAATATAGTAGATCTAATAGCTAAGCATCCTGAAACTCTCCGTCATGCTTGAGTACCGTAGTCGTTATTATAAGTAATCATGTAATATGTTGGCTATTGGTCTATCTAGCTACTGTGTATATAATTGATATGCCAGGCATTATCAACGCCCTTGATGCTGGCTAGCAAGGTAGCTGAGGAATTGTGCCAGATGTCATCATGATGGCACAAACACCAAATGGTAGCATTAATAATGCAAGGCCCCCCTGCGTCATTCAAGCCGACATTACCAGCAATCCAATCGCCGCTCTCTTCGTAAGCAGCGGCCTGGCAACTGTATGGATGTCAATATCAGGTGTAAGGAAGACTTTGAAGTCGGGACACAGCGAATTAGTTAGTTACGAATCTCCAGAAACTAACTTAATAGGGGAAGATATCAAGCCTTCATGCCGCCTCTAGGCTCAGCGAATGCTGCTAGACGCCGCTTGGCAGAGTCCATCACCCACGCATACGAGATCGGCCGTGGTTGCTTTTGTGATATGTATCAAATCACAAAAAATGGCGTCTATATAATAATAAGATGATACGATATTCGATATTAGCGTACCCATACACTTCATTCTTGGTTCTCAATAGGAATCACAGCAGAGAACCAGGCCCTTCTCGAGCTAACCTGCCTCGAAGTGCCCGTGTACGTCAGATAGGCAGGGATTTCACGTGTAAAAATATGTTTTCATACGTAGTACAAATAGGGATTTTACAATGGCCTGGGGTGGTGTAGCCAGATAATATGTTACCATCTACTTAGCTGTATCTATATACATCACCTCCATTCACTACACATTACTTTCGCAGCTTCAGAAGGTCGTCATTAATTTTACTTACATCCTACTACTCACCGAGACAGAGACGAAGGTCTCGCTGATTGTCGGATGGTACCCGATGACGTTGCAGTGAATGGCGTAAGATCCAACGATTGAACACAGTACCTACCCCTCTTAGTTCGTGTTACTGACGACTCAGCTCGTGGCATCTAATCGGGCTTTACCCCTATCCCCATTGGTTGGTTGTGTTAAACGTGACCACCATCCCCGAGACTATGCCAGATGGCCATGCATGAAAGCTACTACGCTTGGAAGACGCCAGAGATATTAGTTTCTAGGTAACTCTCTTGCTCTTCCGGAGACTTTGGCAAGGTCCCACCCCCGACGGCCAAGTCGCTTGCAAAAGCATCATGTTGGTAATTGCAACGCATCTCAGCATTTAGTGATCCATGACTCTGCTAGCAAGAAAAGAGACGCCATCTTGTATAGATCATGCTTCGCGCCTGTGTCACCACCCTTTGAGAAGCAGATCGTCTAGCCCCCCTGCTTATGCGGCTTGTACGTTGATCAGTATGACCATAGATCTAAATATTGTCACCAGTAGAGTGTCTTACGTTAAACAAAGGGTTTGTACATAAGCTGAATCAGAGCTAGAAGGCACATATGTTTCACAATTTAGAGATTGTATAGCATTCACTAATATGTAGTGGGTTTTGTGTTCAGTCTCACGATTCTGATTTTACCTTCCTCAGCAAAAGGCTATATAATCGCTTTGGAATTAATAATGGCGAAGGTCCTTTTCAGACTTATGACTTGGATTTACCGCTAAGGCTGGAAACAGCTGATATTCTAAAGGCATGGGGTGGAATTCAAAAGTCCTGCTGAAAGATGGACAGGAACGCTGGGCTTCACACTTTCTTGTAAGGTTCTAAACAACATAGCTTGCCTGGTGTATGATTTTCCCTACTACGGCAGAAAAGTCTGCGGTACCCTAGATTCTTGTTGAAGCTGACTTGATGGGCAATAGTTGCCGTAAAGTGAGACCCGAGACGGACAAGGTCGGAGACACTAGGATGCATACGACTTTGTGTCTAGAGAGTATCGCAAGAAAGCGTCTGGATTTCCCCTTTCGTGAGCTCTTTAGTCGTTAAAACAGCGCCATATCTAAGGCTTGTTGCATACCGCGGCCGATCACGAAACTGTCATAATCTTGGATCTGTGGCCAGACCTTCAGCTGATCGCCAACGTGGGTGCAGTTCTCGATTAAAAAAGATGCCCGGAGACTTCTGTGCTTCCAGAACCTCGCCCTTCACCCGGCCTGGTAAGGTGGGCTGGTGCGTCTACCAAACTGAATTGGAGAAAACTTTCTCAAGTCCCCATCCCATGACTACAGAGGTAGACAAGACCTGCAATTCTGTAGCCACGTAGAATAATCTAATAAATTAAGGGAATTGGGAGACCAAATAATAATATTCTCAAAAAAGAGAAGCCTATGTGTGTCCATGCAAAATCCACCAAGCATGGAAATGGGCATATGGGTCACCGGAGGTAGTCGAGTCGGGAGGAAAGGTGGATGGAAACGCATCGGTGGCATTGTAGAACAATATCATGAACAACGTGGTTGCGCTGTTCCTTAGTGTCGACGTTAGCCGGTCATCAAGGACAGCGCCTTGGATAAAGTCTTCTTTGCCAGTAGTGGTGCAAGTGCTAGAGCCCTGTATGAGCCATGGTCTAGTAGTCTGCTTCAAGAAACTTCAGATACTATTTCGACTGCTCCTATCGTGCTATCATGTCAGTCAATTCTTTCCACCAGTGTGCGACTGTTGTACGCATTTCACTTTAACCCACGACCTTTTTCCCAACGACAGACTTAATACGACTAAGAAAGTGCATGCTCCGGAAGATCGTCGCATATATACCGTTAATACCCACAGAGGGCAGCTTGGCATGTAGGGATCTCGACTTGGCGTCCCCTGGGGGAGGGCGAGAGTTAGGCAGGCAGATTTCCTAACACGGCAGAGTGAGCTGTGGTTCCCGGGAAATCCTATTCAAGGTCTTGGCTGCTGGGCTTATGTCGCGGACTAATTGGAACGTCTGGCTCCATTGAAATAGAGCGACGCAGATCATCAAGTCTTCGATTAGCATAGCACTATAATTGAGGCGCCTCCTATTTGTTGATAATGCCATTTCAGACATATTTTCTCCGGCGCGAACGTCAAGATCAAGTTCGCCTTCTCCTATATAAGCACGCGGCTTCTCCCACCCATCAACCATGTGGTCGGTCCAATGCATCTTGTAACTGCCTTCTCTAGGTCCTTATAGGCGACAAAGAAGATCATGGGTCAATTCGCTACAGTCGCCGCTGGACTGGCGCTTGCGTCCGTAGTTTACGGTCAATGTGGCTCCGGCACACCTGATGCCACCGTGGACGGCGCCGAAGGCGCTTACACTGCCACCAAAGGGTCCGAGCAGGTTTATTCAGGATCGGACTACTACCAGGCGATCCAATCCGCCCTTGATTCAATTGAGAGCGGACAGCGAGTCGCTGTCATCGCATCGGGCTCCATCGGGGAAAGCAGCATCAGCATTGACAGCGGCAAGATATTCGAGGGGTGCGGCACTATCAACGTGGGATACCGGGCCGCCCACGGGGCTATAGAGTCGCTTGGTACTACGGATGTGCAGATCCCATATTTGAGCATGACGGGCAACCCGTACTTCGGGCTATGGTTTTATGGCGTAACGAACCTCGCCCTCGGTGAGATCAATATGGATCTTAGCGATGGACTTGGCATCCGTTTCGAGCGTGATGAGGCGGCCAACAGCAACGTCAGCAGTATGTTCTTTCCTGAAATCATCGTTGTCAACACCCATCTCATACTCGAGAGCGTAATTACTGACTTCAGACACTCACAGTGGATACCATCACCGTAACTGGTGCTGGTAGTCACGCCGTCGAAACCTGGAACATTGACGGTTTAACCATTGGTAGCGTCATTGCCCGTGACGTGGGCGAGTGCGGCCTGCTGCTGCAGACCACGACGAATGCGCAGGTAGGACTCGTTGATGGTAACAACGTCGCTACAGACACCGGCTACGCCACCTTCCGCATGGCCAACCAAAACGGAAAGCTGGCCGACGGCAGCTACACCGCCAATGTGTTCGTAGACAAGGTGGTTTCACGTGGTGGAGGGCGTGGAGTCTTCTGCGTTTCCGAATCTGGCGGCGCTGTCGTCTCCGAAGTTGACCTTGCCGATAACGGGAATAACGCGATCCTGATCGAGAACTGCTACGGCGTGGAGATCTCCAGCGGAACCGTGGAGGGTGGGGGTGAAGTTCGGATATCCGCGCGTGACGAGTTCGAGAACACCAGTGATGTCTCTATCACCCTTACTGTGAACAGTAACACCGTTCGGGAGTCGCCATGCGGCGAGAACATTAGCTGGTCGATTACGGGTGATGCAACTCAGGATATTTGCTAAAAAGGGGCTTCGCAACCTACTATGTTTCATAGAATAGGCGTCCACATGTACAGTGACTCCTGTTAGTAAGACTCCGAGAATTTTCTGACGTTCATCCCAATGATGATTATTTTGCCGGGGAAAGAGTGCGCATGAGCGCTCATAGTGTAATGACTTGAAAATTGAAAGTGATTAATATCATAGTTCACAGCGTACGCCATCTCTGCTGTCCCCATCATCCCGATTTTTATCACCAATCGCTGTGGTCGATGTGGTGATGGCGAGTACGATCACCTCTTTATTGATTCTTAGCCCCCGCATCCCCTGTCGAAACAACGTCGCCATGTGATTCGCTGAATGAATACGATCGAGTACTTTGTGAGAATTGTCATAAAAATAACTTAGATTCGCATGAAGAATTACATAGATGCTTATACATACTTAGCGACGCGATTGATCCAGAATGAGTATGTTGATGAGAGAAGTTGAGGTAACAGGTCACGGCGTCCGCGCGAGGAAGTCTTATCTTATGCGCGCGAAAATGAGGCGACATGAGTGGCTCCTCACAGTTATCAAAAGAGAAGCAGCGTCGTACGGTCTGGGCAACCTCAAATGAGTATATATGACGCCTAATAGCCATCTACCAAGTCAACTGGCAAGTGCAGACGACCCCAATCTGAATATCCATCTTATTTGATCTATTGTATTGCCGCCGAGATGGAACATCGTGCAGCGATTCCCGTGTCCCTGCCAAGAGACAACCCCACCCGGAGTTACTGGCAGCTCGATGTCGATGAGATCGCCGACCTACGCTCCACTGAGTCGCTACCTGATAAGGCTGACACGGTGATTATCGGAAGCGGCATCACGGGCGCTGCCGTGGCGTTCCATCTCTTAAGCAGTGGCGCGAAGGATGTCGTGATGATGGAGGCACGCCAAGCCTGCTCCGGCGCCACCGGACGGAACGGTCAGTAGTTATCCCGTCTCATCATAAACACACCCACTCGCCTCCTTCTCCCCCTCTTCGACTAATAGGGGACTCGTTACAGGCGGGCACACCAAAGCAGCCTCGTACACCACCTTTCCGCACCATCAGCGCGAGCACGGCACCGAGACGGCGGTCAAGATTGCGCGTCTCGAGCTCGCTAACATCCGCGCTGTGCATGCCTTCGCCCGCGAGCACGGAATTGACTGCGACAGTAATCCGTGCAGCACGACGGATGTGATCTATGACTCAACTCAGTGGGCCTTAGCGCAGGGAGCCGTCCGGGCCCTGCAGGACGCGATGCCCGGGGACGACGCCTCCATCTATACGTTCCACAGCCCGGAAGAAGTCCGCGAGAAATTCTATTGCGGGAAGGGTGGTGATGAGGGAGTCTGCGGTGGCATTTCCTATGAGGCTGGTAGTATAAACGCTTATAAGTTCACTATCGGGGTTTTGAAGCTGTGTCTCAAGAACGGCCTGAACTTGCAGACGAATACGCCTGTGACTAGCATTAGCAGAATCCGTGAAGGTGGGTATCAGGTCGACACCCATAGAGGTACGATCATCGCCAGGAGAGTGGTGATGGCTACGAATGGATATACGGCGCACCTGTTGAAGAAGTTCCAGGGCCACATCGTTCCGTTACGCGGCCATGTCACGGCACAACGACCTGGACTGAATATGCCGAAGGGCGGGCTGGCATATACGTACACGTTCTCCTATGGGAAGGGTTACGATTACATGATCCCACGACCTCCGGGGTCAAAATTCGAAGGAGACATCATCATCGGCGGCCGCTTAATCAGCGCCGCGTCCGAGGGTTTATATGAGTACGGCACGACGGATGACACGACTGAGGACGAAGACACGATGCGAGCCCTCGGAAACACTTTACCGCAATACTTCGGTGATAATTGGGGCTCGGATCATCCCGACGGTCGGATCCGCATGCAATGGACGGGCATCATGGGGTACGGACCCGATGGGCTTCCCTTCGTCGGCGAGATGCCGGGAGAAGAGGACCTTTGGGTATCTGCTAGCTTCCAAGGTCATGGGATGGTCTTGTGTTGGATGTCCGCGAGGGCCCTGGTGGAGATGATGGGAGGCCGCGATGGCGTAGAATTGCGTGGATGGTTCCCAGATGCCTTCAGAGTTCATGAGTCGCGCTTCGAGCTGACATTCAAGGGTCGGAAGCACACTCACAGTGATTTACCCGAGTAAGAGCCTAGGGAATCAACAATTAACACATCTATTAAATCCAGAAACCTTACGGTGCAGATAGTTGGGGAATCTCTCGGACATTCCGTATTGCCATAATTTCTATCTGTATTATTTTGTACTTTAATACATTTACACCCTTTTTTGCTTTGCTTCTAGTACCAATCAGGTATCTAGTTTAACAAAGAGTTCCTCGTTCTGCGCCCAGATGTGCGCACGCCACAGCCCCTTCCTCATAAATTTTAAACACTTACGGGCAATGCCTCAGATAGTAGCAGCCACCGTGCCAACCCAAGTCAACAACATAAATTAACTTTCAGCAATTGCGGGGGTGTTGCATGGGTGCGGTATCAAACAACCCTGTCCTCGGGTTGCAACATGAAGACTAAGTTTACAACCCGCCGCGGCGTCGACCAAGGTTTGGACAACCTCTTCATGCCTTGACATTTCTGGTGGCGTTTCCATCTCTTTGGAGATTTTCCCCTTAATTTTCATCGTCTCGCGTGCTTTCACGCGAGCTTGTTTTTTCTGTTCCTCCTTGTCTCTAGCTTTCTCCATAGTCACCTCATCGTAGGGTATTCCGGGGCTATCGTAACTGAAAGAACACGGTAACTTGTTGGCGATACACCGACCGCATTTGAACGTATTATAATTTAAAGGGTCTCTTGGGACCCGGCACGAGCATAAGTTGTTCCGAGCCCTGCGGCAGTTTCCGCACGGGACAATGGCCGTGATGCCTGCGCTGTCGTATTTTAACGAATTCCCTTTTATTCGCTCTTTTTCCGTGTCTGTTAACGGGTGGCATATCTCGCCTTTCCTCGACGGAAGAGGTGTGCGCCTCTTGCGCTTGTTGGGGCCTCTCCCAGAGATTCGGGCCGAGGAGGATGGGGAAGAGCTGATCGATTTTGACGGGGATCGCATCTTGGGTATTGGTATGTACTATATTTGAGTAAAGAATGATATCGGGCGGTGGATATGATCAATGATGGGCGAGTCTATATTGTATTGAGTAGTGTTCTCAGAGTGGCTGCGGTTATACGAGATATGAAGGTAAAAGACTTGGGAATAGCTACATACAGCTGGTTGGGAGGAAGGGGGCCTCATATAGCCGGGAACTCGAACTTTATTCACATTCTGATTTCCTCCCAGACTCGTGTCCTGCCCTCTATCCTAGCGAACTCATGTGATGAATACTGCTGCATGAAGGTTGGTTAGATTCGTCACCCGATAGGAAGTATCAGGTTTCGAGTGAGCAGGTACCCCTAAATAGACCCGAACCTTAAGACACGACGACTGGAGTACAACC
This sequence comes from Xylaria sp. MSU_SB201401, assembly GCA_002288965.1. Lineage (NCBI taxonomy): Eukaryota > Fungi > Ascomycota > Sordariomycetes > Xylariales > Xylariaceae > Xylaria > Xylaria sp. MSU_SB201401. The sequence continues at coordinate 54,742 of NPFG01000081.1, forward strand.
TTTCCCTGTAAATGTGCGAGCAGTCTGTCTGTTGCCGCGTCTTGCTGCGCTTAACAAGAAGTCGTAACTAGGTCTCTGTTCCACAATGTAGCAAGCAGCACACAGAATCCCAGGGTCAACCTGATAGCAAGCCGATCTCAGCTAAAACGATTCACTCGATATAGCAGGCAGGCCAGTTACTCTATATAAGAGGGCGGTACTACTCTGCAGCAGAGTACATCGGAGTCATTGAAGGTACTGATCAGCATAATAAGCCAGTGGTTACAAGAACTCTGATGACGAGGCATCGAATATGCGAAAGAAACGTAAAAGCTTGCAAAAGTTTCGGCAGATAGTTTTCACTCGCCAGTCACCTAGATCGGTACCATATACGAGTAGGGGAGTGAGGGTCAAGTGGGGGAGAGGGCGGGTGGTATAGGCCTGTGCGGACCGGGGGGTGGGTTATTCAGGGGGTCGGGGAGTTGCCTTGGATGAACCAAGCTTACCACCCGCGCTGCAAGAGAGAAGAAGCAAGGGCTGTCTATTTTCCGACAGTATTCATACGGAGATGCTCTAGCCTTGTCCATGGAAAAACTGGTAAAGGTAGAGAAGGTAGAGAATATTGTCATACCCTCCGTCTCACCAATAAGTAAGTGATAGTAAGACGAGACTTGAGGGCATGAGCAACAGTCACCCACGGTGATCGGGCCAGCCATGATGGAAGGTCCGCGTGCCGTCGGTAGAAACGGGCAGGTATAGGGCGTCCCCCCCTTCCCCCCTAGAGTTGCTTGGTGACTCCTGCCTTAAGACACTAACCCAACCCGTAGTAGGCGAGCAGAGCCTCCATAACCTGCATAGTCTCCAACGACATCTCCTGCAGTCTTTCCCAACGTACGGGCCACTATTCGTAACCATACAGTAGGTAGGTAAACTGTAAACAGGTTCAAGACCGTCTGAGTTCCTCTCTCCTATACTGTCCCTGTAGGGTCTTCATTACCTAGGTAGCACCCAAGATGCTCCGAGACGTCGACCCGGGGTGTTACACAGTAACACCCGAAGGATATTCATGCACCTTCCCACTAGTCCCACGCTGGTCAATTTAATTCCTCCCTCCAGGCAGCATCGGTGACTATTGAGATGTCATCCCATTTTCAGTCTTTCGTTCAACAACCGCGGCATCGCAGTCAATTGCAACCCCCTTCGCCGATGAGATATTGGTGCATCTCCATACCAGGGTTCTAGTTTATGGAACACATGAAGCGGGCATGAATAAATCACTAGCAGCCAGCTTGTGGACGTTCATTGCCTGTCGTGTCGTCGTCCTTGTTCTCTGAAAGCTCGATTCATTGGCACAGCAGCCACGCCGTAACCATTTGCATCCTCTGCAATACATCGATACCAGCGGATATATATATAAACTGCTCGCAATGCTTTTCGTCGAAACCAGGCATTTCCGTTAGGCAGGCAATAATCGACCGCTGGTCCAGATCCTCTCCCCGCTGTCGCCGGTCCGGATATTCTGCCATAGTCTGTGGCAATCATCTTTGGGCGTTGGGAGAAACAACAAACGACAGCACCCGACCACTTTGTTTTTATTTGAATCTTCCTTGGTGCTAGAGTCGCTTCGAATTTGGGATCTCGTTGCACGGCCAGCAACCTCTGTCGTAGTATGGTCATCGTCAACCACCCTCGACAGACTCTGCGACCCAACCCCCCAAATGCCTCCAACGTTAGTTCTCCGATGGAACCAGTTGGATATACTGACCAAGATAGAGTATATAGTCATGACTGAACAAAAGATTGGGATTGTGGGCGATGGCATCGCGAACGCAGGCCATGCGTCGGTCTCCATCCGCTTCGGCGCAGCCCGTGCCGAATCCCAACAAGCAAGCCTCACTAAGAGCATCGGCTATACACGACACTCCATGTTGCAACGCGACGTGGCATTGAGAATGCCCAATATGTCTCTGTATCCTATACAGTGAGTGCAGACAGTCTAGCTCGCGTCTTCCTATTTTGGTTCTGCGGTGTAGGGATGCATGTTACCTTTCTCCGGCGGCACAATGCGCACGCAATCGACTTTCGACTAAGGCCTTATTTTCAAGCGGAACGGGACTTCGAAAAGCTCGCGGAGTCCATGTGGCTCTCCTTGTCGTTGCTCTAGAGATGTCATGATATTTATATGCTCCAGGCACAATTGGGCTATTTCAGATGAGATGCAGTCAAGAGAAAGTTGAACCCGAATAGTCCCACGCATACTTGTCATGCGCCATTAGCCTTGGCTTGCTTCTGTCACCAGTTGTCAGGCTTGTTAGCGCACAAGCAGGGGTCCTCCTAGCGGCAGCCTGTATGCTGCTCATATCACTCAGATATATAATATCCAAGCTAGGCTTGACGTTAAGAGATATCTGCAACACTGGGGGGGAGTCTCCTAGCTGCCCAGTAAGTGATGTTGGGATATGGATGGTGCTAATATTAAATGAGCTGTAGAGCTTTGGCAGCCAAGTTATTTTGCCATGAACTGGGCGGACGAAAATCTCCCGAGCTACACAGAAGCTATAATAACAGTTTGCGAGAGAGTAGAACTCAACACATTAGCTCAGGAGCAGGAGGAGGCATATGATTGGCTATATTTAAATTGCGATATTTTGGGGGCTTCTTTCAAGTTATCGCTCACAATGGCTTATTCAGCCAGTACCTAACCAAACAATCAAGCGCGCCAGACCTCGGGACACCTTCCCACCTACAGCTAGCCCCATCTATTCATGTGGATGATAGCGATATGCATTACAACGTGAATTCTAGACGGTTTCCGGCGTAATCCCGAGCAAAGAAACGCTCGGGATACTCGACGCCCTTGGCGCCGCTGTTCTCGGAGTCAGGAGCATCAGCTGCTTTTGGGGCACCGACGCCGCCCCGCTGCCAGTGCTCATAGATCTTGTGCCGCAGCTCAAGCAATTGCTCGCCGTCTGCAACGCGAAAGCACGGGTGGCGGCGCGACTCGAAAGAGAAGTCGATGGGATCTCCGAAGGCGACGTGGACCTGCTGGCCGGATGTGCCAATATCGAACCACAGGAGAGTGCCCTTCTGTCGTACTGGAACTGCGCGCGGAGTCAAGCCCAGCGTCTCGCCATAAAACGCCGCCGCATCGTCTAAGGTGTCGGGCGGGACAACTAGGTTGATGTGATGAATGCCAATAATCATTTTCGCAAGCGGGTGGGTGGTATGAGGTGGTGCGCAATTCGCTTTGTGGTTTGTGCAAAGTTCTCTTTAAGTCCTTCTTTTTATGTTCTCCTCTTTTCGATTCAAGAATGATTACCAAGCGAAGTAGTCGAGGGGTTTCTCGTTGGTGGCACTGGCGACTTTCGACATGTTGAATACATCGTAGTCGCCGAGTCTGCCCCGAAAAATCGCAGAGCGGATCTCCTGCCAAGAAGTAGGGACATGCGGGGGATCTCCAACCACGTTCTAACCCCAGACAGTGCGAAGGAGGAAATACCAGTTGGCATAAATTCACCCATACGTGTTCATTCCGATGGAACTTGAACAGCTTATTCATTAAATATGCATTCCCTGTTGATGCCTGGAGTATCTTTTCTCTAAAGTGCTTACGGAGTGCTATACACTTAATAGTGTATGAGTGATTCTGCTATGGTGGAGACAGCCAGTGAAGACGAAGAATTGTTGATTACACGCACGGTGCGCGCCATATTTCCTCATTTTCCTTCCGAGGCAAGCTTCGGCGGAATCTACCAGACTTCATAAAATAACTATCTTCAAAGCACCTATACAGAATACCTAGCCGCCGATTGAGGCCAAGACCATAAAAAGACAGATGGAGTCATATGAAACAGACTGACGTTGGACGTATAAGTACACCCACCGCACACACAACCCTATAAATCCACGACCTGTTAACAGTAGCAGTAACAGTAACAAGACTTGCCAAGACACGCGATTGCCAATCAAATTACTAGATGCTGGGAGCTCTAATATCCTAGCTGTTTAGCAGTGCTACTTTTGTTACCGTTACCGTTACCAGTCTTCAGAGTGCACATATGTACTTGTACAGACAAGCACGAGTATATAAAAAGTCAAGATACCTATACATGAACAACTACTACCTAGGTAGGTAGGTGCCTACTTAAACTTTTCAGGCCGGTACCTAGGTGTAGGTTTTTCGAACCCCCTCTGAAAGTTTGGTGCATGCATATCTGTAGGCGGGGGCATTCGAGGTATTAGAAACTTCTGAAATATACTTTGTTCTTTGTCTGTGCCCATCTTAGGCTACCTTTCGGCGAACTATATATCTTTGATACTCAGACCATGCCGCGCTGAGAAAACAAGAGTTCACTTGCACAGCCTTACCACGTCTCGGGCACGAATTAAGTAGAAATCCACCTAATTGGATCGCAAGCCTAGCCTGTCTCTTGTACCTTCATGGGAACACGGATTAATCCCAATGACTAATCTGATGAGTCAATCTGAGTATATTCGATTTTGGGTGTCATAGCTGGCGGCACCCTGTATAAGTAGTGAAAGTGGTAAACTTCAACAAGAATCTAAAGCCTGCTGAAATTTCTGCCACCTGCACACGAACGTTTCCCTGGACCAGGGCAAGGTTCTCAACGAGATTATTGTTGCCCTGTACCCATATGTTACTCTTGAGAAGAGGATGGGATGCTAGCCAGTCCTCACTCTACTGCGGGCGGTTCCCAAGGCATATTAAGAATTATGAAGAGTGGGAGGGCTTTCCGGTCGGTTGCGATTATGGATGTTAACTCTACATGCTGACCTTATTTGCAGAGGCATTCTCTAAAATACAAGGCAGACATGACATACCCCCCTCGAAAGATATAGCCCCCGACGTAGCCTCATCTTTTCGATGACACCTTAGAAAAACCCCTTAACTATCTAGAAGTGCCTAACCATTAACAGATGGTTGCCTTGTGGCTTATATCACGTGATTAGAGGGGAAACTAGCTGTGTCGACGATGGGAGAGCTCACACTTCATTTCTCTGGGCCTTTTCCCCCTGGAACTGTTTGACTCCACAATTATACCTAATACTTCGACTTGTTGAGAGTCCTTGGAATCCTTGCAAATGCGTCTATAATGGCAGAAGCCTTCGCAGTTGCCGCCTCAGTCGCGGGCATCTTATCACTTGGGCTAGAAGCCTTCAAAGGAATAAGCACCTACTTAGATGCTGCTCGAGGTCGTGGTGAAGAAATCAGCGCGGTACACCAGCAAATCGAAAATTTTCAAAGTTCTCTGGAAATATTAAAAGATCTGCTTCCTGATATTGGCGTGAAGCACCAAGTAGCGTGCAGTACTGTTCGGGCAGCTTTAAAGTCATGCGAACTCGAGCTCGGAGCTTTAAAAGACTTTGTGGACAAATTAAGTGATTCTACAGCGCAATCGCACAGAGTTGAATCACATTTAGAACATGCAAGGAAAAAACTGACATTCCCTTTTCAAAAGAAAAGGCTTGACAGATTGCAGAAACGAGTAATTGAAGTTAACACATCGCTTGACGCGGCTATACGTGTCCTTGGCCTGTAAGAACGTTATTCCCCCACATTACGCGATAACCTAATTAATAGGAAATTTTCCATTAGGAGACTCATGTCATCTCTTGATAAATCTAGTGTGCATGCGCAAAGCCAACTTTCTTCCCTTTCTACAGTCTCGGCAGCTAATCATTCCACATCCGTTTCGATTAAAGATAGCCTAGACAATGCCATACCTCGTACGAGTCAAGCTCTGACCGAAATCAGCGACACCTTGAGCACATTGAAGGCAAGCCTGCCTGCTATCAAGCAAGACTTAACTTCTATTTCGAAATCTGCATCTAGATATGAAACAAAGTCGGACTTACTAAACTCCGCCATGGTCACCCTAGCTAGTACGGTGGCCAATGCCAGCCCTAGTTCTGAGCTACTTGACAAGTTCATTAGAGCTGCAGATGTACTGAGCGACCTGGCGGAGAGGAAAAAGATTGACGTTCCATATATTCTTGGTGTGGTAAGTAGACGTTATCACGACCCCAGATTGGCTTTTGTTGACCAGTTGGGTCCCTTATTAGGCTCCGGAGCAACCCCCACATTATCGTCCAATTACGACTCCTGTACAACTCGAAGATTTCCGTCCCCTCTATCATGAGAATACTGGTTTGGAGCATGAGTTCACAATAGAACAGCGAGAGGGACCCAGCCTTGGACTTAAAAGCTCGCCAGGCTACCTAGCAAGTTCCAATTTCGTTACAAACGGACATAGATTTACATGCATATGCCGACCGAAACATGAAAGCGTCCGGAGGTACGCGAAACTGGGAGATTTGTCATTCAAAATTCTGAACGATAGTCGCCGGAATCACCTCCCTGAATGCAAATATGCCAAGAGCGAAATCAGTTCCACCTCAGCCTCGATAGGCTTCTCTTACAATGGGCTTCGATGGGTCCTATCCACAGCGGTTGACTTCTCTATTTCCTTTAACACAAGATTAGGGGGGCTTAGTATTAGCCCGAATATCACATTTCGCCCAATCGTTGACAAGCACCGAGCACCGGTCTTCCAGAGTTTGCGCCTTGTAACAGCTGTTGCATATTCTGACGCGCCACCAGACGTTATCCTGCCATTGCTGGAGTTGGCATTGAACAGAATCATACGACAATACATATCCCGGAGAAGTTCTCCATATGAGGTTGATAGTCAAGGAGAAACCGCTTTGCATTTGTGGGCAGAAGTGCGCTTCCTATTCCGGAATTAATATCTCTTAAGTGTCATGAGATATATTCTTCATAATCCCGCACCTTATAGAGCTTCCCCTTTGACACTTAGATGCTGGGTTCAATGTAGACTAATTATAGGTGATTCGTAGGTGCTAATCGGCGTCCACCACTTGTGGGGTGCATATGGGGAAGTCTTTACAGCGATGACGAAACAACTAGTTGCGGCTGGGTTGCCGGTTTTCTCGTGCGACGACCAAGGATGGTATGTCCTCCGCAATCCCCCAAACTATGATTCTGGCGATGATGTGAAGTGCAGCCAGATGAAGTACTGACGGTGAAGCAGGTCAGCAGGAGCGCAACTGATCAAAAGCGCCCCGGAGAGTGTAGTTGACCTTGAGAAATTGATGTGTATTCTTTGTGAAGAAGCACCAGAGCGATCGATATACCGTAGTCGCACTCGCCACGGTCCCAGAAGCTATTGGTTCCAAGTTTTCCCTCGCCTCCATAGCTCCATGAAGGGCATGGAAAGTAAGTATTCATCTTCGGCCAAGGAGAAAGTGCATACGACTGAAGCCTTAGCTTTCAGTTATTGGCTGTGGCCCTCTAAGTGCTGCGGTTGCCCTCGGAGACGAAGCTAAAGTCAGAGATATCCTCGCGCGACACCCCTCCACAATATACGAGAAGAACCTAGGAAATCACACCCCATTTCACTTTGCAACAAATAAGCCCAGAATATTATTACTTCTGATTGCTGTCGCCGGCTCACAGAAGCCCAATTGCCCGGACGAACATGGGTACTATGCCTTAGACTATGCGCTGCGTTCGACTGCAACGATCTGTGTAAATGGCAATGCGTGGATAGCTTGCTCTAGTTGTCCATGTACCGAATGTGTTGATATATTCTTGGATTCTCATTGGCGTTGCCGTTATGATTTCTTACGCCAGTGCGACCTGACTATGTCGCATAAAGCCAGGCTTCTAATGATTGATTATTTCATTTCTCAAAGAGATGAATTAAAAGCCATTGGTCGGAAGTTCTTGTCGTTTGCTGAAATTGAACAGCTTTCTCTGAACGATTCCTCCGTTCTTGACCATAACACATACAGAGTGACTAAGTTATTGCGCCGAGATGGCGTTACTATTCCAGCATCAGTCCGTGCAACAATACTACCAACAGTGACCGACTGCCAGCCTCTACGATGTTACAGCTCGATATACCACAATTATCAGGTTTTCCAGGCCGATTCTTCTCATCTATTGGCAGAACTGCTATATGATAAAGGATTTCGGGATATTGACCGGGTTAGTACTTACGGCGACTCCCCATTGTCAATTAACATTACCCGCTCCTGTCAGCCATGATATGCTCTGTGGCTTATCGACCATGGCGCAGATATCTTGCGTCCTTATCCATTAAGGGACCCTGATAACCCTGGCCGCTACACCTACAACACAACGACAATAGCCCATGTCGCTCTACTCTGTATCCGTGGACATAGTATTATCGAACTCCCACTCTCTAAGGTGCAGTCTTATTGTCGACTCGTTTCGCTTGTGGCACCTTTGGATCTACCAGATGAATGCCGTTGTGGATGCACTGAGATGGGGTGCCATACTATGAAAACCTTTTTTCAGGTGACCTGGGAATATGCTACGAGGAGCCGCAGAACAGCTTCTAAGACAGAAAGGCCAATAGAAAGCAGGTCCATTCCCGCTACTGCCGAGAAGATCTTGACTTTTCTGAGAAAACTGAGGTTGGACTTGTCGAAATGGGATAAAGTTGCTGTCTTAGCCTTGAGATACCTCACATTCGAAGTACTAGAATTACCGCACACCTGTTGTCACATGCCATTCTACCAGAGTGCCTGGTCCAAAGACGATATTGTGGAAATTGAAGATGAATATCGGGAGCAATTGAATCTCTTGAATCATCTTATGCAAGACTTTCAGCTCGCCTATAGCAACTTTGAGTGTCAAGAAAATCAGGGAGATAAGTTTACTTCTTTTCTAACCAAAGAGTGGTCTCCAATGATGCAGCAGACATTGGCTGAAAGGGAGGCAATCCAATTGACCGAAAATGAGAAGCTTAAAGCCGAAGAGTTAGGAGTACGATGGCAGTCCACACCAGAGGAGGATGGGGAGGCAGAAAATCGGGATATTGAGTATTGGCTGAGAAAGCTAGACGCGATCATACCAGATGAATGAAGGGATTCATTGATCTGGTTCAGAGGGACGAGATATTCTGAACCTCGAATCGCGTTATTCTGGGGTGTGTGGGTTCAAGGCTGAAATCGACGATTAGCAGAAATTGTGATAGGGTAATTTCCGATCTCATTCATCGAAACTCATAAGTTTCGGCGAGGTTCAACAGTAATCCTGTGGAATATTCGTTACCCCTTGAACTTAGCCTCCATTAGAGAGGTTACAAATCGTCTCATACTACAGTGTTCAAGCTGCACCTACAACCCTTGATCGCTTAGACCGTGTGATAAATTATTGTATTAAGGGAAGTGGTAAGCTGAGCTTAGACTGCGCAAGGAAAGCCTCACCTGGAGCGGAGAGGAAGATAAGCTAGGGAGTTAAAACAAATGGAGGGTCTTGACTTCGAAACTGAGGCCAAATATATCCTAGATACTCACATAACTTATTATCCTACCAATTACAACCTCTTGAAGAAGCTAATTAAGCGTTAGTAAGTAAACAGGTTCCCGAAAAGGTATATGGATTGATAATTTCATCCTATACAAGGGCATAGCATCTATACAGCTAGGAATATTGAGCTCAGCATGTGGTTATAAAACACTATCCCACCTTATTGTCACATTTCACGATTCTCGATAAAATTCCCAAAATCTTCTACTTCGGTGAGAACCACCGTTCTAATGTGTCAGTACGAGCACCCCAGGCTGATGAGTATTCTCTGCCCCCCTAACGACAACTCTCCCAGTTCGAAACAAGTCACTTTTCATCTTGGCTCTCACTCACTAAAAGACTGCTAGGCCTTTGGACGCTCACCTAATCTCATAACTCTATACACCCTGCATGTATTCCGCGTATCCAAGCGAAATATTAGCTCGTCATATCCACTCTTAAAACATTTTATATAAACCCCATGTATAAGCCTTTTACTTCTCCAAAATTGTAGAGGCTAGCTCTTCTGAGGTGAAATACTTTGCTTTTTCACAGGTGAAGCACTCTGTTTTTTGAGACGCTTCGAACCGGTCGGAACAAGACCATCGTCATCGTCATCGTCTTCATAGTAATCTTCTTCTTCTTCAACACCGACTTCCTCGCCCTCGTCCTCAGAGTCTTTTTCCAGAGCAGCTTCGGCAAGCTCTTTCAGCTCCTTATCACTCAGCTCTGATTTAGCCCCTATTTTCCCCAAACGATTGAGTTTCCAGTATATCCATCGGAGACTAAGGAAGGGTAGAGAGAGGTCAGTACAGCTGACTTCACGTTGTAATAACTTGTTACAGATGATTGATATTAGTACTCACTTTTCCCCGGACCCGTGGATCTTGAACATCAGATCCTGCCGGATGTTGACGTAGTTTGCCAGCGCCGGATTATTAGCGAAGCAATCTCTGAGCCACTCCATCGCAGCTGTACCCGTCGTCTGCCAATTTAGGTCTACCTCAGCCCATTGCGTCTGAGAAATTGCTGGGATCTCAGATAATCCAAGTGCCTTGACACGTGCCTTTCCCTTCCTGCCTCTCGTTGCCTTTACGGGTCGGGCGGGCGGGGCTATGCCTATGGCCACGGGGTTCTCGGCCGTGACGAGGAGGTGGAAATGTTCTAATTGCAAGCTAGTAATCACTCTGATGAACTTCGTGAATTCGTTCTGCATGTTTACTGAGAGCGTTTCCAACTCATCAATGACAAGATACGTCTCCCCTGGCATCACCGGGTCGCCGCCTCTGGGGTTGGGTGGTCTGTCGAGATCCTGAATCGCTTGTATTAAGACCTTCTGGAGCTCTTCGTTTGTAGGCTTTCTTGCCGGATGATACCTCGTACAGTCTGTGTACAAGACGCGTAGTGAGTCAAAGACGGCTGACGGCGGGCAGAGCTGCGAGATGATAGTCCGCAGGAATAAGTTAAAGTCGTGGGTATGAACTTGGGGCTCATCAATGTAGGGCTTGTAGGTTGCGCAGAAGAAATAAGCCAGGGAATCCCGAGCACGTCGAAAAGCGGGCAGCCTGCACGCGTTCAATGTGTGATGGATTACAGTGGCGCAGAACATGGTCTTGCCAAACCCCTCTGTGGATGTATTCGGTTAGCCACAAGAACGAGGCGCATGATGGGAAGAATTTCACTTGCCTCCTCCCTTCACCCTTACCCGGGAAGGAAAATTCAAAGACCAGACATCTTGACTGTTCGTTATTTGCCGATCAAATCTATTAGGGCCATGAAGATTCATTATGTCGTTGAGGAACTCGGTCTGGTCGGCAGGTGCTAGCCAATAATGGACCCTCTTCCGCTCGCGATCCCATGGTAACTCGGCGACTATATAGAATTAGCTAGGCTTATTGTACCATCGGAATAGTGACTCACGGCTACCCTCTCGGCGTTCGCTGGGATCTAAAAGGTCTTTAAGATAACGCGGAATGTCATCAAAAGCCTCGCACCTCAAATGGATCAGGGGCAGCTCTGTAACTGGATTTTGTTCTTGCTTTTGAAGCAAGATGTAGTGACTTGAACCCGTTCCGATGTTCTTCTCACCAATCCAGTTGATTAGAGTACCAAAGTTGGGATCTGCCAACCCGCCACCACAGCCGACGAATAAGACCGTCTTTGTCGCTAGAATATGTTGTAATGTCTGTTGTACCACTTGATCGTTCTTAACGCGCCAATATTGTTCCGCGGACAGTACTATATGCTGTGTGTTCCTCCAGAAGCCGTGAGGATGGAAGATGGCTGGCCGAGACCCTCGTCGGTACGACATCAGGCCGTTGGGATCTGAGGCATCAATTGGTTCCAGGTTACAATGCTTTTCCAGTAGGTCATCATAGTTCGTGGTGAATAACAAGGCGCCTTGTTGTTGGAGCAACTTTATCGCGTCCAGAATCTCTAGCTGGTCTACATGATCTCTATACAAGTTTTGGAATTGAGCCCTCACTAACGCGATTTAGTCTTCAGAAGCTTGATACGTGGAATTGCACCACTTACTCCAAGTTGTCTCAAGATCAATACGACTGGCCAGCAGTTTCTGGATTCTATTGGTGACATCCTCTCGATCGGCTTCGGTCATATCCTTCTTCAGCAAAATCTTTCTTGCACTTGCGAGGTCTGCCTTTTTGATTGGGTGCTTGGTCAACCCGGAGGCTTGATCTTCAAAATAATCCAATGCATTGGCCACTACCTCCTCAGTTAGCTGGGTTATTTCCTGCTGGTAAAAACTCTCTGCAGTCAACAATACTCACTAAGTCCCCACCAAGAAAGTCGCGAAGTCTGAGTGGACGCTGAGTAGAGCGTAACACCCGAGCCGACGCATATGGCCAAGCGGCCGAGCTTAAGTTGCTCGCGAAGTATCCGCATAGACTCGTCTTGGATCCGAGTCGATTCGGACTGCTTTCTTTCCTGTTCTCTCTTCTTGGCTTCTCGCCTCTGCTGTCTCGTATCAATGGTTTTATTCGTGATGACTGGAGAGTTTTCTGGAGATGCAGAATCTACGCTGCCCGAAGCCAGTGCTAGAAATGCTGTGGCCTCAGCAGTGATGGTTTTAGGGGAAGGAGGGTTGGATAATTTGGGACTGGAGACTTCAGGTCTAGGCTCTAGGTCGGCATTATCGGTCTTAGGGTCTCTAGGGCTGGGAATTTGAGCATCAGGAGGCCCAGAATTAGGAGGCTTTGAGTCAGAAAGTCGGAAATCAGAATCCAGAGGGGCAGTGGAGGGCTCCTGAATTTCTGCTGGCAGGTGTTCCTCGACTGCCTGTTCAGATTCTTTGACTTTAGGCTCCCGCTGTTGAATATCCTGGAGCTCGGGCTCTTCAGAACCAGCATATTGAAGTTCCCCAAACAGACTGTCTGGTTTTTCAGTGTCAGGATCTTGGAGACCTAATTCGTCGAAATCGGGGACCGGAGATCTCGGTGTCATAGGTCGTGATTTTGGACTTGGGCCATATAGAGAATCGCCGCCACCGCCATCACTATCTGCTATGGCGGAGCCAACCATGTTGGATGAAAACACCCCACGTCCAGGTAATAGGTAACTTTATATGCGCAAATATGAAATATCCGGTGATATCTCGTCATCCCATGAGCTGAATAGTGTGCTTATGTGATTCCGAACGTACGCAATAATGCGACCGTACCAATTGAAGATTGAACTATGTCGCAATTCGAGAGGAACCATGGCAGAAAGACCTACCTCTTGATCCTACTCGCAACAAAGAGATGGAATTTTTAAATGTCTCAGGATTTTCATAGTTAAGGCTATACCCGAGGATTGAAAACAAAGGTGTTAGTCTGTAGTACAGTTAGCCGACTTACCGCATGCGGCCAGCATTCCGAGAGCCACGGTGGTTGCCATCCAGGGGCAATGCATTCGGGCACTAATATCATCTATATTATGGTCGAATAATGATGCTGTCGCTCATCCGGACTGTAGTATGTCAAAGATTTACCCGAATACAGTTTGCTACATCGTAAAATCGCAGAGCTCGATTAGCGACATCATGTGTTCTCTACATAGATGTTATACCTAAAGTGATTATGATTTGACCTACTCCTAACGTGAGACGTTAAGCATTGAGCCGTCAATGAAAAGCAGTCCTATAACGGGAAAGAAATAGCCTCAAGATCTGGGCATCACCACCAGGTCGGCATAGTCCTAGGCCGTGCTTCGAACCGACACGCAATTATTGAATGCTTTGTTTAACACGTGATAGGGCCGATATGGGATAAGAATCGTAGTAGCATTGCATGAAACCTGTTCAGCATACACTTAAACCAGCTATTTTACGAATCCCACAGGTCGACGCGCATCAGCATAGCCAAGGTGTTGGCAGGTACGGCCAACCCTATGTATATATAAAGTAGCCACAGTGCTAGGGCACTAGGTCAAACCATCCCATCTACAACTACAATACAAGCACAATGGCCATACCTTGACACAAGGGCTCTGGTTTGAGTTTCCCACTACGGATAAACGGACCAGAAAGAATCACCCTATACGCGCAGGATATCGTAGTGATCAATTAAAAGCAAGCGGTCACGTCACCTTCCGGAAGAATATCATACCTGGATATCTATCTATCACACAATTGAATGTCTCTCCCCACTGATGCGGCCCCTCGTTCTCATACGAGTTAACGTTGAGGGCATTGGCTAGTGAGTCATGGCGGCCGAAGAGGCTCTGTATAGAAATTCGGTATGGAGTCACGAAAATGGTGGCCTCGCGCTTCATAGTATCAGCGATCTAGAAACGCCCGAGAGTAGTGCCACGAGCAATGGAACGCCGCCTAACCCAGGGCTTATGTCGAAGTTCTCAGCTGATAGCGATGATGAAGACTACGATGACGGGTATGAGGACTGTTCTCCGCCGTATCCCACGAACTCGCCATTCTCCTTTATATCCCGCCGTACGGAAAGACAGGCATCAGCAGCCATGCAACTGCCCGAGCCGTTACTACTACGGGCTTACGGGAGACCCCACAAGCATCACGCACTCTCGGGTCAACAGGCGCCTGGCAGTAGCATAGGCGAGGAAAGACAATTAGGGGAATCACCACCCAATTGCGTCCCCCGAAATGACAGAACACCGCAAGAGAACCCGAAAGCGCCGTCAATTTCCGATGCCCTGCTCATTGTAACGATATGTACTGCCCAGCTATTTGCTCGTAAGTGGTTCTCCGTTATTGTCTTTTCGACGTCCTAGAATCTGGTTACTGACTCTACGCTAGAAATAGGGATGGGCCAAACGTTGCCCATAACGAAGGGTGCAGGATCTCGGTTCCATGTTGCGAACGCCGACAAGCTTAGTCCGGCTGTAGCTGCCTATACTATCGCTCTGGGCACGTTCGCCTTGATTGCTTGTAGGTTGGGCGAGGTATTCGGTAATAAGCATGTATTCGTTGGAGGTTTGTCATGGTCGGCCGTTTGGTCACTTGTCACTGGCACGTCCTTCTATTCAACTCAATCACTGTTCATCGCCAGCCGAGCTTTCCAGGGAGTCGGCGCTGCATTGACCCTGCCAACCGGATTGTCCCTTCTAAGGGCGGCAGTACGACCGACGGGTATCCGTAAGACAATAATATTTGCGATACATGCCGCCATGTCCCCGATTGGCCTCATACTAGGGGCACTCGGCGCGAGCTTTCTCGTCATGTTAGCATGGTGGCCATGGGTATACTGGGTGTTTTCAGTGGCGCTTGTCATTCTAGCGGCGATCAGTCACTTCACAATTCGCTCGTCTCCCCGGCGACACCGCCGACCGCCTGGGGCTCACGCCCTTACTTTGGAGCTCGATCTCCCGGGCATACTAACTGGTAGCCTTTCCCTCGGGCTATTTGGCTTCGCTTGGAGCCAAGCGCTTGCAGTGGGATGGCAAGAGGCATACATCGGGATCATTCTAACCATGAGTGTCATCCTTGCAGGATTATTTATTATGATTGAAACTTGCTACGCTCCGAAGCCCCTTATCCCGTACTCGGCAATCTCATGGGAGGTTTTTTGGATCCTCGTGGCCATAGGATGCGGATGGTCATGTTTCGGCATCTGGCTCTTCTACGGCTGGCAATTTGTTGAAAGACTCCAGGATGCAACCCCAGTGGCGGTGAGTCAGGCTGTGTGCAAATGGGAGTTTATTCGACTGACAAAGCTACACATAGACGACGACTTATTTCTCTCCCATGTTAGTTGTTGGCTGTTGCGCTGCGGCAATCACACCATTCATACTCCGACCGGTTGGGCTTCAAGCCATGTTTTGCGCCGCGCTACTGAGCATCTTGATAGGTAGTGCTATCATGTCGGCAATGCGCGTTCATCAGTCTTACTGGGAGCAACTATTCATCAGTGTGCTATTCATGGCATGGGGCGTGTACACGAGCGTGCCCGTAGCCACGAGGATGATTGTGAATTCGGTGAGTAAGAAACACGGCGGCAAAGCGGCTACTTTGGTGTGCATGGCATCATATTATAGCATGGGCATCGGTCTCGGGATTGCGGGAACGGTGGAAAGAAACGCGATCAGAGGCAAATGGACGGTGCATAACAGGCTCCGAGCATGTCGGGCGGTGTTTTGGACAAGCGTTGGTCTGGCGACTTTCGGGTTCGTGATTTGCCTGGCGTTGGCGTGGGTCTCATGGCTCAGTACGAGGTTTGCAAATCGTTCTCGGCGAGCATTGCGGCGAGATACAGATAATTATGAGCGTCGGAGTGGTGTGGCAGGTCACCACTAGTCTAGGTTAACGCGATCGAGGCAGTCTGTAAAAAACTTGCAAGCCACGCGTTGGCATGTGAAAGCGTCGGGTCTACTGTCCGCTGTTCCATCCAATAGCTTGATGTCAAAGAATACCTAGGTACAGCGTAGGGGGTGTGCCTACATCGTGCTTACCAGGTACCTAGACTACAGTAGGTACGTACAGGTACGTACAGCGCTCCCCTGTAAAGCGCTGCCTAGGTAGCAGGGATGAGTTGAGTTGCTACGCCATATTATTGCGTAATAGCGAACATTTGTACTGTACACATGTACTTACCCTGTGAATACCTACTAGTAGTACCTAGTAGGTACCTACCTACCTACTGTGGGTACTGAGACGCATATCTAGCGCAGCCCGATTGATCCTAGTCGGCCGCAACATTCAAAAGTATGACGTGAGTATTTCGACCCCTCAGGCCATACTCAGTACTCAGGAGCTCCAACAACCTTGGACTCTCGAGCCCCTCGTTTCAATGAAGTGCTGCCTGCCTCGCTTGTCCTGCCTGAGAACTGTACAATGTAAACTGTAATTGCTCACAAGCACGGCGTAACTACTAGGTAGGTAGGTACATACCAAGGGCTGCCAAGGGGGTAGAGGAGGCAGGTAGTTCTGGATTCCAGCGCTAGGCTAGAGTAGGATTGTTCATTCGGTCGTGTGCCACACCATTGGTCGGCTGTCTCCCCAGAGCTTCAGTGCAGTGCGTCACCAAAAGCCTACAACTACACACAATAGAAGCTACCCGAAGAGTACATGTGATCGCTGCTATTAAACCCCCAAGTATCGAGTCCTGTGCATGTATATCAGCGAGTACCCCCCAAGCCTCCCACCGTGAGCCCCTCATCTCCTTGTCTTCCCAACGTATCAACACTTGTATTGGCTCCGCTAGCGACGGCTTCATACTACGTAGATGATTCTAAGCCCAGCTGCCTATTTCCCTGGCCATCGTACTATATCAACTCTTCGGCAGCCTCCATTTCAACACCGTACTTACTTACCTACATACCATCTTTATAATTCTCACCTACGTCTGCTTAGCTTACATATCCTACCATGGCTTCCAACACGACCGTCTACGTCAAAAAGATCTCTGCTCAAACTAAAGAGCAGCAGATCCGAGAATTCTTTAGCTTCTGGTGAGCGCAGTACCATGCGTGCATCATCTCTCTCATTTGCTAATCCGTCTGCCCCAATAGCGGCAAGATTACCGACATCAAGGTTTCCCCAGCCGACGACGGAACCCAAGATGCTACAGTAACCTTTGAGAAGGAGACGGCGGCCAAGACAGCCCAGCTCTTGAACAACACGGAGCTTGACTCCTCGCAGATTGTCGTGACCGCCGCTGACGGTCAAGCCGACGATGGTGCTCCCCATACCACCAGCATTGACCGCGATACGGACGACATCACCCAGGAGGAGAAACCCCGCAGTCGCATCCTGGCCGAGTACTTGGCCCATGGCTACGTGATCGGCGACGCCGCCATCGAGCGTGCGATAGAACTTGACCACAAGCAGTATGCAATCCCATCATCCTCTCCAATCCGGTTTTCCTTGGCGCCGTTTTATTTGTCACGAGATATTGACCTGGGACTACAACAGCGGCGTGTCAACGCGCTTCATGAACACCCTAAACCAACTCGACCAGAAATTCCATGCCACTGACCGAGCCAAGGCGGCTGACCAATCCTACGGCATTACCAACCGCGCGAATAGTCTCTTTGGCGGCTTGACCTCATACTTTGAGAAAGCCTCAAACACCCCCACCGGCAAGCGGCTGGTGAAGTTCTACACGGACAGCCAGCGCCAAGCCCAAGACATCCATGCTGAAGCCCAGCGACTGAAGCAGCTCAAGAAGGAAGAGCATGGCGGCAGCGCCTACAAAGCGGCCGGCTTAGAACGGGTCTTTGGCAAGGAAAAGGAAAAAGAGAAGAAGTCAGAAGCCGCGGCCCCTCAATCTGAATCTGGTGAGTAGATGTCCCATGCTCAGATTCTGTGTTGCGTATTCAAGAGAGGCGACCATTCCCACAACTATCAAAGTCTTGAAGAGAGCATTTAGGATAGTGTTTGTTTTGTATCCCCACTAGATGCCCATTTTCAAACTCTCATATACACACCTACTAATGGCTGTGATCCAGCAACTTCCAACCCTACATCCGGTGCGCCGGCTCCAGGGGCCGCGCCCTCAGCGGCAGGCGATGCTAGCTATGCCAAGGCGGCTTCAGAGGAAAAGTCATAAACAGGAATTGTATCGACGGCTAGTTTCACGAGCTTATGACTAATGATGTTCCAAGTGTATTATTAATCGAGGGTAGGGGTCCAAGTAACGGAAAGGGTTGTCTCGTTTTCCATTTTGAAGTTGCCTATTATGGGCAGGTTGTTGCCTGCCTGGCCATGCTTAAGTTAGTACGTAGTCATACAAACTCGAGTAGCTTATCACATCTTGCCGCACTTACTAGGCTGGAATCATGCATGTCTTCTCTAAGAGAGTGTGACGGAACATCAACTGGCATGCGAATTTTATAATTACCAGAGTGTTGAAAATAGTGTAAAGCCCATCCGATCATAATAGCTGTTGATTTACGACAAGCCAGCGTTGTGCTGATGCATGGAATTTTTAGAGCACCTTAACAGTCGAGGCGGTGAGCAGAAAAACTGTCAGACCTGTGTGCAAGTAAACAGATGAGTGAGTGTGACAGTTTTTCTGCTCGTCGCCTGACAGTATGACACCGGCATTGTCATCATTTAGCAAGCAATTGGGCAAAAAATAGAGCGTTGGTGATTAGTGTATATTCATTCAGTCATTAAAGCTCTCCGTACGCAACGTAGGCGTTCCCATCCAGTGACTTAATCATCTCTCGAACTCCGATTATTCATTTCCCAATCCTATTCCTTCCGCGCCCCCTTGGAGAATTTCTCTTCTAGGCCAGCATCCATAGGGCCCGCGGGGTTCGATGTGAGATTCTGTGGAAAGGAATCGGAGTCAGCATTGGTCATTCGAGAATTCGTATTAGGGAGAGTCTGAGAAGATTTTGCGACTAACCTTGAGCTGGTCTTGGTTGGTCTGCTCCTTGTTGTCGGCCTTGTCGGTGCCCTGGCCAGAGGCGGGAGCATCGTGCATCTGAGCACCGCTCTGTTGCTGAGGGGGAGGGGATTGGCGGCCCTCGTTCTTGGATTCGGAAGACATGGTGGTGGCTGAGTTTAAGAGAGGTAAATTTTTGTAAGTGTTCGTATGTCTGTTTGGCTGTTCGAATCACGGGTCGACAGATGCGGTTGATATGTTCGTTGAGATAGATGGAGTCGATGTAAGGACTATATACTGGCTGGAAAGGCTGGACGCAGAACAACGTCATACATTCCTAAAGCTGGCCTACCCTCTTTTTAATTTTTCCTCTTTTACGGAATTGGGACAAATTTCCAGCTAGGTAAGTAAGTACATAGCAGGTCGAGCAGCGCGTCTCGCCTCATCCAAGCGCTTCATCGTCGATGGGGTTGCGCCATATCTTTGATGTCGTCATAAGAGTGAGCTTTTTACCTCCTGTACGGGTTCCTGCGGGTAAACAGTGGGCTCGGCGGGGGTGGCACTCACCTTAGAATGTACCCAGTGCCTCCCTCAATGGCTTACGCAGCTACGGGAGCGTCAGTGGCTTAGCTGAGGCTTGATTGGTACCTCCTGCAACAGGTACATTATTAGCAGGTAGGTATCTACCCCGCACACAGGTTGTTTATCTAATCAGAGAATTAAGAAGACGGGGTACCTCGATCTTTTTAGGCAATACTAGTAGCTACATTTTGCATAAGATAAAAGCCCAGGTTTTGGTTGATGCAGTTTAAGCAAGTCGTTTTACCCCACGTCAGCTTGAGCGCGAGTGGTTGCGTCTAAGGAGCCGAGGAGGAGGTGGAAGTGAGGGCCAAAGCCAAACATCGGTCGGCAGGCAGGTACAACCACGTCGCAACGGAGCCCGAGGCTAGAGCGTCACATCGTGTTGTCTACTACCGTGTTGTCCATTACCGTGTTGTCTTTTGCCGTCCTTGTCTTCCAACTCTGTCCTGTGTTATTTCGTGTCGTGCCACCGTGTTGTTGCTAGGATTGTCTTTGCGTCAACTTTGTACTCTGTTTGGTTTATGCAACACCATAGCACCACACCATACTCGGTACACCACACCACCCGACCCGACCCGACCCGACCAAACACCAACACCATCACCACCACTGCCTCTATCACATTCACGAAAGGCCTCCGCAATTGCTTCTCTCACTTTGTACTAGAAATCCACCGCCATTCCACCTAGACGAGCCCCACTGCCGCGTGGAACGTGAGACATCCCATAGCAGACGTAAATGTACACACGCCGTTGTACATGATGATTTACCCGTCTCTAATGTTGTCGTGATCGGGCTTTGTGTCAACCTAGTACGCTCCTACATTACAATCGACAATTACAGCTAGCTTTAGTTCCTGTTTCTATCTCTCTCTCTTTTCTCATCCCCGGCTTCCCTCGCCTTGGTTCTGTCTTGCTTCAGCATCAATCGTCAGTATTCCTAACAACGAGGGAGGTACACCTGGACGTATTGCTGTAGACGGCTACGCAACCAACCGTACGGCTTATAGCAAGATGCCTGATCTCAACTCCATCCCCCCGGCCCCGCAGGGTCTTGCTGCTGCCCGTGCCCACCGCACCTCCTCAGCCCAGAACACCCGACCCCCCCAGCAGAATTCTCAGAGAGCTTCATCGCCACCCCCTGCGGTGTCTACATCGCCATCTCTCAATATTCTGCCTTCTAATCAGCAGGCTTTCCAAGAGGGATCTGCCAACTATGTCCCGTCCCCCCATCTCCCTTCTTCCAATGGCATGGCCCCCCCGCCCGTACCTGGCCAGGATAACACTGGCGTCGGCGCTGGTCCCGGCCCAATCCGCCACCCGCGCCCCTTGACGGCTGCCGAACTCCATTCGCAGTTAGAACAAGAACAGGAGCTGCTTGTAAGACACCCTATCATATGCTGCGTCCCTTGCCGAGCGTCTTTCGCCTTCCTAACACCTTGTCCTAGGTAAACCGGTTATCTCGAGACCTGACTATGCTGCGAATGGCCCAAAATTCTTCTGCGGCATCAAATGCATCGTCAACAAGTGCCCCTACCTCTGCCATCGACCAGCTACATCCGTCTTCATTCACCGATACCCACATGTTCTCCGGGCCCGGCTTCCCCGTCCCGACGGCTCGTCGACATCATCGGACCAGTTCCACTGCGAGTACTCGGAGCTTAAGCCAAACCGCTACTCAAGGGTCATCTAGTGCCCCGATCCCTATCCCGCAATCCCACTCGGGAAATGCTGCTTCCGTACTGGAAGCGGCCCGAAACCCCCGCGGTCCTACTGGGATGAGCCGGCAGAACAGCACGACTTCGCATAGGAGCTCGAGTCGCAACCGGTCCCCGCAGCCGTACATGAACACCTCGGGCTTTTTGTCCTCTTCACACCCACAACCACATGGATTTCCCCAAGATTATGGTCCTGGATATTTCGTTCGTGATAGAACCTCTTCGAATGCCAGCGTCGCAGCTACACCCGGAGCAGAGCTTTCCCCTGGACTGATGCCCGCTACTCTACGTTATGAGGAGACGGCCCACTACCGAAACGAGTTAGAGTCAGCGAAACGCGAGAACGAGGCATTAAAGAAGCGCGTTAGAGATCTTGAAAGAATGCTCAAGGACCGGAGAGAAAGCGATATCGGGCATGGTCGAGGTAGAAGCGAGAGCGGCAGTACAACCACCAGTGTGAGCGTGAGCGGGACGACTGGCGTTGGTGGCGTTGTTGGAGGTGGCACTGGAATCGCAAGCAGTCGACGAGATGAGCGCCGGGCTCTCGACCGTACCGCTAGCAACATAAGCGTCACGGGTAGTATTGCAGTCGGCGTGCCTGACGAGGAGTTGAAGGTGGGCGAGAGTGCTGCGACTACAGGCGCCCCTCTAGAAACACCGCACGAGACAAAGTAATGTCACTCTTTCCCAACGTTACCGAATACTACCAAACTCCATTTCGCTAGATAAGACTCTTTTCACCAATTGGGCTTGGGCGTTCCTGGACACCTATGACGAGGGTTTATGAACAAGCATGGATGAGACAACCATACCGCGGCAGAATTAATCATGTGTACTCCTCTATGATATTTTGTCATGTAGTAGTCAAGGCTAGAGGAGTATCATGCATATGCTACTTATAGAGCTACATAATATGATCATGCCGTATCTGCTTCATGACAGGACTGCACAGCCCAACAAGAATTGACGAGATTTAGGAGACTGGGGTCTCTACTATCTGCTCATGAAGAAGTAGAGAGATATATTCGCCCCCCTGATAATTAGCACTTGGTGAATCAACGGATGAATCTCGAATTCATATAGTATAGCGCAACTTCCCCCTCAGCTCTTGCCCCCCTTTCTTGCCTTCGTGTCTTTTTGATTAGGACGAAAGCGACAAGTCCTTACCCAGATACTACGATAGCATGAATTTATTCACCTATTACCATATACAATACGTAGATAGGCTAAAAACTTCAGTATTCGAGAATTGCGAGAGCTACATTGTAAAAGTGTGGGCCTGAGTCGTATCTGGTATGCCCCTCCCCTCTCTCCTCGTCACTCCCGTTCCATCGCCGATAGGCCCCGGCTAATTATCTCCGATGCCGTCATGAGGACCCTTGGATTTAGACTTGGGTTCGTCCGGGGCGAGTTTCAAGCATCATGGTGGAGCTAGACTAGTAGAATATAGAGAGAATTCGGGACTTCTTAGGGTATCTATCGTTCATGATGGCCGAGACAGACGATGAGAAACCTCTCGGCAGGGTTGCCCGCTTTGTGCATCTTCTTGCTTGGACGCCGCCTTGGCTTAGGTGGGATGGTGAGGCGAACCACGAATTAACTTGGGGTCTTGTCGTGATCTTTGGGTTTGTATGTTTTGGGCTTGATTATCTCTTTAGCTGAAGCTTCTCAGATATGTTGTGTTCCGGGTTTAGTGTATCGCGTGTTTGTCTCTGGGATAGGAGGGCTGATGAGAAACAGGCTGGTGCATTCAGTGTGGCGAACTTATACTACACGAATCCGATATTAAATATCCTCGCGGACGAGTTCGGGGTCCCCAACGAGCGCGCCGCGCTCATCCCCTCCGTGACGCAGGCCGGGTATGCCGGGGGTCTGCTCTTTGTTATCCCCTTGGGTGATATCCTTCGGCGGCGATATCTCGTGCTCGGACTCGTTTTCTCGACAGCTTTTGCGGTATGGATTGTCCAACTCCTGACTAGCCACTCTAGGTTGTGTTTTCAGAGAAAAAAAAAAAATTAACGATGAGGTTCTAGTGGTTGGGTTGCACGCTGACGACTTCGTTCTCGTCTTTCTTGGGCCTCTCGTTCCTCGTGGGACTACTCACCGTTACCCCCCAGCTCATGTTTCCGCTGACAGTCCAGTATGCCCCACCACGGCACAAAGCAACAATGACATCGGTGGTGATGTCCGGCGTTGTTCTCGGCATCCTCGTCGCGCGCCTCATCAGCGGGATCGTAACGCAGTATACCTCATGGAGAGCCGTGTTCTGGTTGTCCTTCGGGCTGCAAGCCCTCATCTTCATGTTACTCTTTTTTTTTCTGAAAGACTACCCCGTGGCACGCCCGGGGACATCATATCCAGAGATCCTGCGGCGGATCCTGAAACTCCCGTTTCTCAGTCCCATGCTGACACAGATGTCTCTCATCGCGTTCTTGTCGATGGGGATGTTCACGAGCTTCTGGACCACGCTGACGTTCCAGCTCGCCGAGGTTTTCAAGTTATCCACACTGGCCATAGGACTCTTCGCGCTGGGCGGGATCTCCCCTGTCTTCCTTAACCCCGTCGTCTCGCGGCTGCTCACGTCGCGCATTCATACCCATGGCACCCTCATCATTGGGCTGCTAGCTACCCTCGCCACGGTGCTCGTGGGGACCTTCGTAGGGACGTTCTCGCTCGCGGGGCCGATTATCTGGACGTTCTTCGGTGATCTAGGAGTGAATACCATTATCGTAGCGAATCGCATGGCGATCGCGAACGTAGACCCGACAGCGCACAACGCGGTCAATTCAGTGTATATGATATTCACTTTTGGAGGTCAGCTCTTCGGCACCGCGGTGGGCAATACGCTTTACGCAAGGGGTGGGTGGACATGGTCAGGCGCATTGAATATCGCGCAGCTAGGCACTGCATTGTTGCTCGTGGTGCTCAGGGGACCGCATGAGAAGGGTTGGGTTGGCTGGAATGGTGGGTGGAATCTGCAGAGTCCGGAGGTCGTAGGTGGTCACGGTGATCATAGTAGTCCTGCGTCGTCGAGTCGCGTTGAAGAAAAGGGGGAGGCAGGTACCTGTTGAGACGAGCTAAAGGGGGAAAGTTATGTCTGCAGCCATACGATTTTGGTTATACCCACGATACAGAAGTACATAATCATAGATTTGTAGATGCACATGTCTTCACCATTGTTTAGATAAACACCTGTCGGAAAAGCCCTTTTCCCGGGTATATCATCCATTTTCAACACCCTACGATAGCCGAAATGCAGTGAATTTCATGCCGGGTGGTCCAAAAGTGTTGTCCTGTAAGAATAAAGCTAGAGATAAGCCCATTGACTCTCGTGAGCAAGCGTCGAGTCCAGTCATATGTTAGGCCGTAGTATCAACCCTCTCCTGGCGCGAGTCTAAGGAATTGTAACTCCTTCTAGTGTTTCGCTCATGTAGGCTACGCTGTGGCCCGCGAGCTTGAAGATAAAGTTGCTGATAGGGGATTCCTTTTCTATAACAAGGGCTGGGATTCAGGGCTTGGAAGATGACTTCAATTCAACAATAATCTTCAAGGTCTTGACTAGGTCCTTCGATCTACTCCTTCAGAACTAACAGACCTGACTGGCTAGCTTGGGTCTATATACAGCGGTCCCGAAGGTGACTAACCACCATGGTTGTACCAATTGACTCAAATAAGCGAGGGCTGAATACCTTCATGTTCAATACTAATAAGACATTCTAAGAATACGAAGGTGTACAGAGGTCTACAGCCGAAGGTGTTCACCGAAGCCGGCATAAGAAACAGCGTACAGGTGTCACCTACGTGTAACATTTTCACTGCGGGCACGGTTTGACTTTAATACCTACCTATTTATGTAGGCACTTATTTAGCTAAGGTATAACCTAATATAAGCTGGGGATATCAAATTCCCAACAACTCAAACACCAGCGCCTACGCATAGATATGCATTAGTAAGAACTTTTCTCGAGAGTTTAGAAACTTCGGACGTACTAACCCAGAATGTAATAGGGTGCAGCTTTCTGTACTACAAATTACCACGTAGTGAAGAGTTAGGTACTTTGGAAGAAAAAAAAAAAGCGATAGAGTTCGACGAAGAGTTATGGTGATTGCCCACGAGAGCCTTTGGCATACAAAAACTACAATACTCGTACATACAACTCAACCTGCTCCAGACTGTTCACTACTGCCACCATTTCAACGGCCGCCCCCTACCGCGAAATAACCGAATATCGAGATCGTCCATTCTTGTTGCCAGGATGAAGCTTTCAGCTCTACTCCATATCTCATCGGCTTTTAGCTTAATAGCTACGGCTATGCGACTTGAAGAGGTAAGATATAAATATAATTATCATTGCATACTCAAAAGTTCTAACCATGGCGTAATTATCCCAGACACCAACCATTTTTGCAGGCAACAGCGGCAGTCTGCTCCTGGTTAATGCGACGAGCCAGAATATGACCCTCGCGAACAAATCTTCTCAACCGAATATTGAAATTATCAAGGAAGAGAAATGCCCGTTCAAGGGAAAGGGAAGGGGAAGGGACTGCTTCAGATGGCGTCATCATCACCATCGTCCATGTCTTGTGTATGACGCGAAAGAGTGCAAGAAGTGTCAGCTGGGCTGTATCTCGTGGCTGATCTTCTGGCCGGTATGTATGACAACGGTGTGCACTCAACCATACAAGGGTCCATGCTGTTGGCGTGGGCCGAAATAGTTACGCAACGGCTACCCGTCAGGAACGAAGGGCGTGAGAAGGTGTTCCAAGAACCTGCGGTCCGGGCAGAATAAAACCTGCCTAATAAGCCTTACTTAGCCTACGAAGCCTCATATATATATATATATATATATATATATACCTGACACTACCATCTTAGGCGTGGACAATTGATATATGTAAATGATTAAGTCACGCGGCGCATAATAGGCCTTTTCACAGCATAGCCATGTCTATCCCATCAAGTTAGTACCGTCCTCATACAATTAGATTCAGACCCGTAGAGGGCGCGCTCAGATTGTTACAGTCAAGTTGACAGTATCTCCCGAACCATAGGTATATTACTCGTGAGACAAGATAGGTAATTCATACAAACAAGGTGAGAAGGACTTCCTTTGTGCGTAATTGTCCACCAGTTTCGAATTTCTCTTTTTCCTTTCCCCCCAAGCCCACAGAAACATATGCTTACCAAACACCATATACAACAGTACTACAAACGTTACCAACTGTCCCTGAGCCTCAAGTCCCGGCTCCCTCCCGATCGACCCAGCCAAGCCCAGCCACACATTCACCACCACCACGAACTGCGCCTTTGTCCACTGTCAACTCCCCCCTGCAAGAAAACCACTCTGCCTATTACTCGCCTCCGCTCCGACGATGTCCGGCTCTCGCCAAATCCCCTCCCTCCCACAAGTTCTCCATCCATCCCATCGACAGTCAGCCATCATTATCATTCCCCCGCACGCGTTCTGGTGTTCCTTCGTCTGCCTCGTCCGCGTTGTGCTGCCTACAGATACTGACTTTCGATATCGAGACCTACGAGCTAGAAGACTAACTACGATGGTATCCGCGTTGCGGCAGTGGAGGAGGGGAGGCTAGCATCGTCGGAAGAGTTGGGGGTGGCGGAGTCAGGGGGTCGCCAGTTGAAGTGGATAAAGGCAACGTTCGTGGTGTTGGTTCTGCTACTCGCAGTAGTGTCGGCTGGGCTTGGCGTCGGGTATTGGTTCGTTGTCTTCATGTACAACAACAATTGAACCAGCCCCGAGGGTCGATCGGGGGGTCGCGAGCCGGGCGGGGCTAGGGACAGTTGGTGGTTAGAATATCATTAGAACATCAATAACATGAATTAATTCATTATTACTACATCAACTCGCCCAATAAACCAGATGTGTTGGTTGGTGATCACTTGTTGCGACTTGACAAACGCAGGGTGCAGTAATGATTCTTCAGCTTCGGTTTCCAAGCTATTATAGAAGTGCCCTAGAATATGAAAGGAGCCCGAGTAAGTGTGTCCCTAGTCCTTTCAAGTCACCTACTTATCCCTAAAGATGCTGGCCATAGCCATAATGTTACATTGTGCTTCTCGGCAAGGGCTTGACCTCGCTGGATAACAACATGGTTCGCATCCACAGCCGTAACATATCCCTCCGACCCAATAAGCTGGGCGGATTCGATGGACACAGAGCCGACACCGGCGCCGACTTCAAGAAGCTTCAGTCTTGGTTTGCTTTCTCTCATTTGCTTTATTGTAGGGAGGAGGAAGACAGCACTGTTTGGCGCCGTGCGCGACTCCATGAACTTGAAGACATCCTCGGGGAGAATGTTCCAATCGTTACTGTGTTTTTCTTCGGACATCTTTCCTGCAAATGGCTTAAAAGGAGGACTATAGGAGATCTAGTAGATGAATCGAATCGTTGGACTCTCAAGTAGGGATTAGCTCTAGTGATCTCAAGCCTAGACTGATCAATGTAAGCTTGGCGCGTGAAATGCTGGAAATAGGATTCCTCCGTCCCATTCCCATGTCGTTGTGGAAGCTACCGGGTCAGCTTGAATTTTAAGGATTTCGCATTTGTCAAGAATTAAGAAAGTTGGTTTTCAATATATGAATCATTACCAATATGGTGCAAAACGTGGGGCTGTTGGCTGCAAGACGACTTGCTACACAAAGAATGATGTGCCACCACGCCTCCTAAATACAGATACAAATACCGCCGACCAGGTGAAGCTACAAGGCGTGCGCCGACCAGTATTAGAAAGACTACCTACTCAAAATAGATTTATATCAATGACCACCGCGTATAGCCTTAATCGTCAAGGCCTCCTCACCTAAGGTTAATCCATCATAAGACATACTATGATACACGGCAGCATTTATATACACCTATGGTATCTCTACACTGAGTGCTTTCAACGCCTTACCAGTTCAGGTTCAAACGGTAGACGCCCGTCGGTAAAGACAACCACAGGAATTGTACGTGAAAGGTGACTATCTACTATAAGCCAATTCTGAATCAAGATGACTTAGAACCAGCCCATTATTTCATTTTTGTTCTTCCCTTGATCTACTACCCGCGGTTATTTCTGCGCTCTAACTAGGCCACATGTAAGTTATTTGGTACATGGACTCAATGTCAGTGGATTCATCTCCTTGACGTTTCCCCCTATCACTGACATGTTCCTCGGGAATTCTCTTATCTTTAAGCTTAGTAATTATGTATCTTCTTAACTCCGTGCTCTACAGAAATATGCGGCACCAGGTATGGTTATATGCAGCCTTCGCCAGCTCCTTCATTCTTTCGGCCATTGCTACAAATCCTATCATCACCCGTAGCAAAGAGCAAGTCACATATTGTGGGAAGTTAAGATGCTCTGTGGAAGATTTCTATAACATCCGATTCGCATATGACACACCAAGTGAGCGGCGGTTCGCTCTCCCAGTACAATACAGCTTCACATATCGTCTCAATGATAAATAAATTTCAAGCTCCAACCAACCTTCCAAATCCTAGCAAGTAGATTTCCTCTAAAGTATTTCGTTTCGAAGCATATCCTTCAGGGTACGCAAGCCATTCAGCAATGCTGAAGTACTTATGTGCACCTAGCTCCGTTAGAAGCTTATGATAACCAGCATCGCCGCTATAATTCAGAGAACGCGAACTTGACTGACCTATGATAGGGGTGGCCAGCCACGTGATCTCACTGGGAAGCCATAGAAGATCCGTTCTCAATACACGATACCCGCCTTCATTGGTCGAGCCTCATGCAAACCTCATGCATTGTCCTAACAGTCATTATCAAAAAGCACTGCCACCACATCACATGATCACAGACCCCTGTATTGATAACTGACAGCTTGACGGCGGGGTAAGAATCAGTCTCTTTCAATCTGCAAGGCAAATCACATGTGGACATAAACAGGAGGTTTAGACTCTCTATACATTCTCGTGCAGCGACATGGGTCGTTGTAAGTATCTAGTTCCCGTGACGAACACCTCGTGATTATATAATTACCTGTACGCATATTTGTGTGCCTTGACTATTAAAGGCACTTTCATCATGTCGATTGCCTATATATGCGACGATGGAAAGGTTATAGGCATTCGAGAGGCCGTGAAACAGGAGCCTCTCCGAATACGCGGCCTACTGTTCGATGCATTACTGGAGCCCTGTCTTCAGGAGCTTCCCGATACTCTGGATACATTGCGTCTAGAGGCTGCATTCCGCAGAGCCTTCGCAAACTTCAAAGAAGAGGAACGAATGGTGAAGAGCTATCTGTTGACGGGTTGGCTCCAGAATCATGTACCGGGGACCTACCGCGGCAGCTTAATACCTGTGGCGCTGCAACTCGGGGGTCCTTGTGCCTTAGCCTCTCTTTTCTATGCCACCATCGACTCGCATCGGAATGTAGAGAACGCCAAGCTATTACGACTCCTCGAGGAGAGTATGACTCAGCAGTCGCGGGAAGACCTATTCAGGCGGGCCAACGCATTCCCCCCCAGCCCTTCGTTCGATAGATGGCTGGGAAAGCTTTTACAAAAAGCTGACAGTACTACCATCAGCTTGGTTCGTATACTTAGTTGTCTTGGTACCCCTCAGGTTCCACGTATCATTTTCGACAGAATGCACGCCCCTGCTCGCAGATGGGGTATGGATGGAGAAGTATATCTGGCGGCGTCCCAGCTTGCTTATGTTATCCGAGATCCGATACACATGAATGAGGCTATACAGGATGTTGTGTCGATGGGCTGGGCAAGAGTGGACTCTGATATTATCCACGTCAACCAACGCCTTACAGACGTTCTCCTGGATCATCCAGATACACACCAGTGGAAAGCCACCACAGTTCAGCTCCTTGCGCATGTTCTTCCGACGCACGTTGGACTAGATCCTGGGAAGTAGGTCACCCCTCGTCCTAGAAACTGAACACATTCTAACGTCCCGAACAAGCTACAACACTCTCCACGAAACTATGCTCCCCCAGCTGAAGAAAGTAATCCCATACCTTAAAGAATTCCATGTTACTCCTTATTTATCGGTGAGACCCGGCCCCGGCCTCCGAGAAGCTGTTGAGCTATGCCTAGCCACATCGTATTTCTCCGATCACGAATGGAAACAGGAGGCACTGTCCATAGGAAGAACCTTGCTCGAGAGTCTCAGCAAAGTCAAGACTCAATCGAACGAGTTGCTCGCGCAGCGATTTAAGTTTCGTGAGCTGCGATACTCGATGTTAAGAACTGCAGCTCCAATATTCGGCGGAGCTCAAGACCTCCAAATACCGGAACCTAATTGCGCCGGCGCGAACGCGTGGTCGGCTAACTTAGTCCTTCTGCAAGCTCACGATTACATGAAGCTCAATCTGTTCGAGTCAGCCAGTCGTAAACTAGCGCAATACTCACCAGTCTTTGGATCGACGTTGGAGCGGTTCCAGGGGGCTAAGGTAGACGCAGCCCGAGGCGTGATATGTCGGTACCATGGACTCTTTCGCAAATCCCATGAGATTTTGTCGAAATTAGAAACCCCTAACAGCACCACACTAGCCCACCTGTTTGCAGTAGAATGCGAACTGGGGGAGTATGACAAGGTATTAGCGAAGACATCAGCCTGGTTGCAGCTCTGCCCCCGTCCACAGTCCAAGGCGGCATCACGCATTCGACTCGCGGCAATCAATGCTGAGCTTGTGGGAGGCTTAGCACTAATGGCTTCCGGAGACCCGTGGCCTGGGTGGAGGGAGGTTTGCTCCATGTACGAAGATTTGTGGTCCTGTAGTCAATTGAGCTGGTTTGACCGCTTAGCGACTCTGATAGGCATTGCCATGGCCCAGCATGTGGATGGAGAGATTAGCGCAGTGGATAATGCGTGGAAAGAAGTCTACTCTGCATGTAGAGAGTGCCAGTTGTCTGGGTTCACGGAAAAGGTAGTGGACTGGTCGCTATGTGAATTGGAGATGCGGCAGGGGCAGCACATAGTAGAAGAAGCATCGAAGAGACTCAAAGGTCTGTCGGATAGCGTTAGGCGAGAGTACATTTTCACTGGATTGGGCACTATTTGGTTAACTGTTCTACGTCGCCTTGTTCTGAAACACGGTTTTGAGCCCGAATAGCTAAGGTTTTTGGTAGTTAGAGGACTGAAGAACTCCAGCTACTAAGTGCGCGTATTGAAACAGACGACGCTGACAGCAGTTTTCGAGTCTCTCGTATGTTTTGGAATACAATAGCGTATTGTATAATACCGGTAGCAGCATTTTATGAAGTCTTGCGGACAATTATACGCAAAAAGGGTTAACCCGCTTGGTAACACCGCAGCCAAAAGGTTCCGCAGATGCCTTCAAGCCGCATGATGGCATATTGGAATTACAGCTACTGTTAGAACCGGGCTATAGGTAGGGGTGTGATACGACATATGTTGTTGTGCAAAGGTCCTAGACCTTCTTATAGCTATGTCCGTTAATATATACACGATGTTTACTTCATTTTCCCTTCATCCCTTGTAACAGCTACCGCTCACAGTATAAGGCATGATGATGAGCGCAGTATTGGTTCGGTGCGGGAATCTATATGATATTTGCCACTGTGATATTTGTGGTGTGCTGGAAGTATTTGACTATCTAAAAAGTTACAGAAGCAGCTTCTGGTAGTTGAACAGTTTGGATATCTCAGTCGCCCTAGGTGACGGAGGTTAGAGGACTCCACGAACAAGATCTACTGTTTTCTCATTGCTCGCATTGGCCCCACCCACACCCCCTCGCTTCAAGATATCACGTTCTTGCAGGGGTAGACCAGAACCTCTGACCTGTGTGTAACTTGCCATTATGTTACAGGGAATTGCCCGGTTTTCTAGAATGAAACTGCGAAGCAGGAGGTGGTAACCAAGATTCGGTCACAAAAGTTACATATCATAGGCCTTCTTCTCTCTTCATTGTTGAACAGATCGGCCATGGTGCATGCAAAAATGGTACAAGCTGCTTCAAGTCTTTAGGTTCAAATCTTGTGCGCCAGACCTATATGAATTTAAATATTCAGTGAATATTCAAGACCAACTAACTAATTACTTAGTAGCATAGTTTAATGTCAGAGTTCTAATTGTGCACTATGTATAACTTCTAGTTAACAACTTCAATCATATCACTCTCCTGCATTGGTATCACAAGGGCTGTAATAGGCTTGGGAGGATGACTTCAATTGAACAATAATCTTGTAGGTCTTGACTGGTTTCTTGGATTCTCTCCTTCAGACCCGACCCGACCTGGCTTGACCTGGCACTATATACAGCAGTTCCCAAGATAACTAACCTCCATGGTTGTACCAATTGACTCAAATAAGCGAGGGCTGAATAGCTTCGTGTTCAATACTAATAAGACATGCACGAATACGAAGGTGTACAGAGGTGTACGGCCGAAGGCGTACCCCGAAGCCGGCATACAAAACAGCGTACAGGTGTCACCTACGTGTAACAATTGGTTCTCCAGATGGGGACGAAGCGATGCGCGACTCGGCTCCTGAACTAATGAACTACCATATTGAGCTGCCCTCCATTGGAGCTCTTTTCGACTTTGACAAATATCATGTGTGTCCCATCGATGTAGGTCCATTGTCGGTTGTTCTTGTGTCAAGCAAATAAACGCTTCTAAAGCGAGGGGTCTCATGACATAATTATTGCGCCAAAGGGACGGCCCTCTGGATCTTCTTTTCCCACAATCTAAATTGTCTTGGGCCAAAGTCGGTATTGATCTGTTGACACAAATGCTTTCCAGGCATCATTTACAGCATCTAGACCCCACGCTACCAGAGCCTGAAATGACGAGTAAACCACCTTACACCCATGACCTTTGGCTCGCGAGTGGCATAAACTACACGAAACAAAATCTTTTTGAGTTCAAAGTATATGTAGGGAATACGATATCGAGGCAACAGAATTTATGGATTTAAAGCGTTCAATTTCGTCCTATAGGTTACCATACTTGTAAGACTCGCTCCCTATCTGACTAGAGCTTAACTTCGGTTTATGCTTTGATCTAATTTTTACTGCCAAGCTATACGCATTCTAATCAGCCTACATGCTTGATAACAATAACAGATATGAGAGTAACACGAGCTCCTTGGGGCACATTACCTGGGAGTGTTTTGTTCTTAATTTTGTCACCATTTCAGCGAACTGGGGGTTAGGGAAACTAGTCACTGCAAAAATAGCAGTGTATTAAGCTCAATATTTGCTTCATTTTACTGTAAGTACGAACTAACTCATAATGCAACTCGAATGATATGTTATCTGTAGTGAGATCTGCCTCATTCTCAACAAGGTGATGGTAACTGTACAAAAAAGACCCCAGGAGATCACATAGTTTCAAATTGAGACTCTCGAAACGAGGTACTAACATTGACACATCTTTCGGGATAGCAAGAACCAGCTTGAATGGCTAACATATAGCTACTGAGACTAAATTGACGGATGTGGTACGGAAGATACCATCCCAGAAATCTACACGAGGGTCGTACACGCGTGGAACTATTGGCCACACGTATCAAATACGAGGAATGGAAATCGCGCCGACGTACATCGATATGTCTTCATGAGGCTATCCAGCCCTTGCAAATTAAGCGGTAGCGGAGGTTGCCGGTATTGATAACGTTGCACAAAGACCTTACTAATGATTGTTTAAACTTCTTCCTACCTGAATCTACTCCTAAGCCTACGACTTGCGCTTTTGGGTATAGCGGGCAAGCGAAAGATCGCAACATATCTCCAGCAATCATCCTTAAGCACCATGCTGCACCTATCCGGCAGACACGGGCACCACTTCCGAGTCAATGACGCATGTATCCGTCTCGTTCATGCGTTTTGTCCGTCTTCCTGTATCAGAATAGGTTAAAATCAGGGGGTTAGTGCCCGATGGTTTGTGTTACAGTTTTAGCTTGATACGAATGAAAAACGTACTCTATCCGGGACCCCGGTTACACATGGTCTTTCTATGTCGGTCCCGGTGCCTTGATCGTGGAGTAGATTCACGGCCCGGCTGTGGCGCGGTTTGACGGGCTGTTACCAACAAGATTTTCATGAAAGACAGCATAGTGACATAGTAACCATTCTGGTCCGTCACTACGATAGATGTCTTCTAACCGCAAGGGGAAATGCGAAATATACCAACGAAGAAAATATCCCTATTTGCACTATATAGAAGATGGTGCACTGACTACCCGGCGAAGAGGATTTCACCACTCCTGCAGAGGTGCCGCCCCGGCGGCGACGCTGACCACCCATCTCTA
The DNA here is from genome assembly GCA_002288965.1 of Xylaria sp. MSU_SB201401. NCBI lineage: Eukaryota > Fungi > Ascomycota > Sordariomycetes > Xylariales > Xylariaceae > Xylaria > Xylaria sp. MSU_SB201401. The sequence goes on from NPFG01000081.1 coordinate 89,440, forward strand.
TTCCAGAATAGGTGAGTTAGTCGCATCACACTGCGCTAGATCAAGCGCGTCAGTCTATACTAAGTATACTGCAGCAGGCAACTGCGGTAGTTTATAATCTGGGCTTAGTAAGGCTATGATGTGCTAAACACCCTAGTAAGAAAGTAGTTTTCTGTATGAGCCTATTTAAGGCGGATAGACATTAGAGGTTGCATTTAAGTTTGCAGTCTGACGTGCGAAGAGACAAAAAATAGTCCAGTATATACCTCGCCCGTAAACGCTAGATAAATTTGGATTATCTCATCCTACTCTATACATGCCGGTCGTAAGCAGTAAATATGTTTATCGGCGGTATTATCATCTTTTAGAACTACCTACCCCTATTCCTGATGTTAATAAGCCCTTGATGACGCAGAGTACTTGTGGTTTGTGTTGCCCGCATCATGTATACGGAATTCTGCTGTCGCGGGGTCAGGTAGCCAATTGTGCAGAAGAGATGGGATCTCCGCGCCCTGGTTTGCCCGTGGATTGGCGGCGGCCACCATCCGGCAAGTGAAGGAACACGCATGGAAGGATCTGCGACAGACCTGGAAAAGGTAGAGACGGACACGTGATAAGCTTTGCACTTTCTGGGCAAAAAGAGGAAAAGAGGGGAAAGGCTAAACACAACGCCCGGGTTGTATCAGTCTCTGAAGATGTTAACTTATTTTCGTTTCTTCCTCGCAGGACAGATGTAACCCTTCTTCGCAGATGTTAAAAGGGCGATAACCATGTCACCACACTCGGGGCTGCGACTGGTGGGAGTTCTTGGGGCCTTGCTCTCTTGGTATTAGTCGCCTTTTTTTATTTTATCCTCGCCTGTTCTTACCCCCGGTCACTAAGACGATGGTGATGATGATGATGACATGCATGAGCTAAAGGGGATATAGAATGTAACATGTACGATACTGTAGGGATCAGATGAGGGGTCTTGTTCTGCGCTGAACAGGCCTTGCGCCCGGCATCGTAGTGTGGCTTTTTCGAAATCCCATTTCCCCTCTTTTTTGTTTCTGGTAAACAATTTTGGAGGCTGGTGAAATTGCACGAATGCCTACAGCATGCATTTTTGGACATGATTTCGTAAGCTTGATTAAGTAGCATCTAACGAACGACACATTAGAAGTCTCGTGAGTGTTTGGCTCTTTCCTATGTTCGTTTGCAGATTAGAGGTAAATTCTATCAAAGATACGGAGTACTCGGTAAGTGTCGTGATAGATAACTTGGAGGGCAGGTCTAGAACTTCATTGGCCAAGACGTGTGGCCGCCTTTACCGTTACTACCAGAGAATAGCTGTTCTGGCTCCCGAATTAGAAGCGGAAGTCAACGGGAGGCTGGTAAGGTTGCATATTCAGCAGCCTGCAGCACGTATACTACCTACACTGGTTGGTCGGCAGTGTGCTTCGGTGGTTAGGGTGCATGGCATGTGTGTACAACTAGTTGTATGGTCAGTTGCTAACACTTGGAGATAGGAGTTTACGTGATCTACTTCGTCCCCTCGGCTTCTCTTTGGCGACCAACGCGAAGATCAGGGCAAAAGACGGGACAGAAAGGAAAATACATAAGACGAGGGAATGAGAAGGAAACAAAAGCGGCTGGTAAGAACTAGCATTACTGCACGCTCGCATTCCCTCACTATTCGCCGCTGGCTGATATTTTATTCCCTGTCGACACACAGCATCCACTTGCATACCTACTGTACAAAACCTATCTACCTGCCTGCCTGCGCTGAGCATTCGTGCTGTCAGTACGCATATTATCATAAGGTTACATGTGCGCTGCTATTTTGATACAATGACGTGCGACTATCGGATGGCTGGGGTGAGATGGTTGGGAAGAAAGATGGCTGCGTCTGCATCTCGGTGAAACAGTAACACCAGACATACTCAGTGCTCACGCAGATGTCTGCTGTATACTCCGTAGTAGCAGCCCTTCTTTGGTCCAGCCCCCCTCAATCGCAGGGCTTTATTGAGAAGCCACTTGCTCAGGCCCCTTGATTGGCAGTACAGACGCTTTTGTCAGCCTCTTCCGTAGCATCCAGTCATATCTGCCGCGGTGCATGAGCAGCAGTGTGGTCCGAGTAAGCTGTGCTACCCGATCCCCCGCCAGGAAGAGGGTGGCTGGGAGGGAGTCAAACCTAGTACGCTCTGTCTGCCCTGTCCCGTCTCACTGACTCACTGAAGTTGAAACCTGTAGCATCGATCAGGTAAAGTCCTAGCGATCAGTGCGGGTGAACAGGCTGCAATACTCATGACTACCCGCGTATTGAGGTGCGAGCGTTGATGTCGACCAAATGGAAAGCAGATTTGAGAAAAAAAACTTCAATATTATCTGATAGCCACCTATACCCTCGCCCTATCCGGGTCCCGGAACCGGTTTTTAGGCGCTGCCCCCATGCAAGGCACCAACAATATCTGTGGTCTGGGTGTTTTTCGCAAGCATAAGCCCGATGCCAAGGAGGAGTGGTAGGGAAGCAGAGTAAGAATTGCAGGTTAGCCCTGGCTCCCTCATCAGCACACCACCTTTCGAAGAACGAAAAAGGAGAAGTACCATCAGGAGAACAGAAAGGGTTAAGCACGAGCGAAGGGGATGAGGAGATTGAATCACATTCTTGATACTCCAAGATAGGACCGACTGGGCTGACGCCCTTCGTTTCATCTACACACCCCTCTCAGTTTGATAATTTGCTAATGTTTGAAACAATCTGTATTTCACCAGCCACAGCTGCACAGTATGCAGCTTGCACAGTTTCGCTTGGATACGGGACGGAGGTTTAGTTGATACAACTCTATCTGGACCGAGCTAGATAGACGACGGACGGATGCGAAGAGATGGAACGAGATGGCTTGGATACGATGAGCCGCGCCCCTGCGCTTTGGATAATCGGATGAACTGCAATGATGATACCACACTGGATCGATAGTCATGGTGCCTTGTGATGCTCGACTGTACACAAGCCGGGCGCGAATATTTAAGGCGTACAGTGGAGTACTTGTGTACGTGACTGGCGAATGAGGGCATCTATCTATCTGTTGCCATACACAAACGTCTCCTATGCGAGTGATAAAGCGATAAAGAGAGAGAAGGTTACCCCCCAAAAGCTATAACACACGTGGCGATCTATGTGGTACTGGCTGTAGCCGACTAGGCCACCATCACAGAAGGACAAGTCCTACGATGGGCCATAGCATTGACGACATGCACCCAAGGTGGGCGATAGCCACAAGCCTCGCACACTTGACGAATTTTACATTACATTACATCCAAAGGAATCAATGGTAGTCTGAACTCGCCCGAAACACCCCTGAAAGAGCACGCCCTTCCCACGGCGCACTAGACCAGGTAGAAAGGAACAAGGGTGTTGCCAGCATCGTGACCCGACAGGGTGCCGGGCTCAGGTGAATGAGCCATTCGGCATCCCTACCTAGCTACCTAACTTCACCACGAAATTCTTTGGAATCCAACAGCCCCCAAAAGATAATACAGGGAATCCCTATTGGCACAACCTACCTATGTACAATAGGTCCTATTATGGTTGTTAGCTGCGGAACGTCTTACCGCGTACATGTAATACAACTTTCAGGTTGACCAAACGCATCTTACCAACAACATTCCTGTGCGTAGCTAGCCTATCAATCACATACATACTTACCAACCAACAATACAAAAATACCATCACAGCACGTTGACAAATACCACAGCCGCTACCACGGCCGCTAGGTTTTCGAAAATGATGACAATCAAGAAGAAAGAAAAAGAAGCCCCAGGAGAAAGACCAAAAAAAATTTTCTCCAAGGTGTGCGCAAACTATGCCGCACCACACCTTTGGGAATTAATGATTACCAAAAAGAGCAGCAGGATTCCCAACCGACGGAGCGTAATTTCGGAACGCTATCAGGAAAAGTTGACAAGGGCAAGGGGGAACAAGAGCCACAGCGCGAGCCGTGCATCAGACAATCACAAGCACTAATAAGTAACCAGTACCTAGACGAGACATTAATACACACATTAATGATGCGACAGTTGTTTTTTTTTTTTTTTTTGTTTTTTTTTTTTTTTATTTAAGAGAACCGAAACCGAAATAAAAAATTTTACCGCCCTCAACGGATAGAAATTATATACTAATTTTGGAGGCAGCCACAAGAAGAGAGAGAGAACGAGAAAAGTTGTGTGCTCATCGTCTCTTATTACACCGAATCCCTAGAATAGAAGTAAAAGGACTGTATTCCGACAGTAGCATCACTGCATCACATTGCATCCTCTTGTTAATTCTAGGGACTGTAGTTAGTCAGATAGTTGTACGCGCAGATATACCTGCTGCATTTCAGTTATAACATACCATACCAGCTATTTCTACTCCGTACTGAGTAGCAGCGCAACGTTGTCTCTTGGCGCACGAGGGCAGGTCTCCACGCGGTCCGCGGGCTGCAGGCAGAGAGAGCAAAGCATCCAGGGCCGCGCGGGAGACGTGCATGAATGAGCACACACTAACCCCGAGAACATTCACTTGTCCACCCTGATAGAGCATAGCAGGGACAGATCGCATCACCAGCTAGAATAGCTACCGGAATCTTGAAAACGGGAATCACATGCAGATAGATAAGTATTAAAAAAGATTAGAGAAACGTGGTTGTTAGATATTTCAACTTCGCCCACCAACTATGATACTAATATTGCGTACAAAAATGCCAAAAAGGGTATATCCAATCCAGCCAGCCAGTGTGAACAAACCCGAGCAATAGGCCAACTGGCTTCGCTAGTCTATAAGTTGCCGCCAGTCCGACCGAATAATAAAGAGAAATAACGCCCGGCGCTAAAAAATCACGAACCAAATCTGTCCGTCCGTCCAATAAGTAGATGACGGCAACGGCAAGACACCCATTTCCTCCACAAATACCCATTAAAGCTTCTTCGTCGCCAATGATGCGGCAAGTCGGTCGCCCGCCGTGGCTTAAACATCAATCGCAAAAAATCCAAAAATATCACAAGGCCAATTATCCAACATCCGTTGTCGGCCCCCAACTCTAAACAAAAGAAACGAAAACAGAGAAACGAAAACAGAGGAACCATGTTCCCAAGTCCCAACTTTTATCTTCCCGAAACCTGAATGTGCCCTTCATAGATCGGACCACTCATGTTCTCGTGCGTTTGCTGCTGTGCTTGCGCGGCGCAATATGTATTCATAACAACGAATAAAAGATGGAAAGCGCATATAGCTGCGCGGCATTCTCTCTTCCCCGTCTTCCTAGCTCTCTCCTCTGCTCTGGGGTATCTCTAAAATGGAAATAGCTGAGACAGAAAAATCGTATATGGAAAACCCTTCTCGCCCCGCACAATGCGTAAACTGCCCTGAGGCCGAAGTAATATGACAGTAGTAACACATAGGAAACTCCTGGGAAGGGAAGTCCGTGGGATGAAAACCAAAGGTATATCCCGGTGGTGGTACACGATGGCAATGAGCCATCTCGCTGGTAGGTTGTGGTTGTGGGTATAAAAGTTTAATGTTAGGTAGTGGTGAGATTATCCTGGGAGACCTTGGGGAAAAGAAACCAAAAGGATAACCAAGGGTCGACAAGTCCACGGTGAAAATCCATGATCCAAAATGGGTGGGTATCTACTGGGTTGGCCTCTGCAAGATATCTTCACAGTTCGCGTCAAAACGGAGGTTCCAAAGGCGCATGGATTGCATGAAGCGCTCCGTCTTTTCGAGCTCGCGCTCACGACCAAAGAGAGTTTCGACAAACTCAATACCCGAGTTCTTGCCAAGTTGGGCGGCCTCGCGCTTTTTGCTGGCCTTAAGCATGGGGGCCTCACATCGCTTGAGAAGAGACCGTAACTTGTCAGTCAAGCGCTCGCCGGAACTTATGAAATCTTCAATCATCTCCCGGTTGAAGGGTGTCCGGACTTGGGGGGCAATTTCCTCGGAGCGTTTTATCTTGCCTGACAGCTGGATGAGTAAGAGCCACATCTCACCGGCCATATCCGATATGGGAGTGGCAGGGCCGTGATGATAGACGGTCCAGTCGTATATCCACTTGCCCAAAGAGTTGGCGTCGAAGACACTTCCCAGCAACATGATAGGTTCCTCGGTGGGGTCCCAGTTCTTCAACGAGTACCCGCTAGGGATGCGGTGCTTCTTGGCGTCAGCCTCAGTGGCCCTTGGAGGTGGGGCGGTCACGGTCTTCTTGGGCACGGCGGCAGTAGGACGAGCCGTCGCGGGACGCTGGATGTTAGGAACAGGTCCGGCAGACGTACGACGAGAGTGGCCATGATGACCAACTCGGGTGGCGGAGCGTAGCGGGGGTTCCTCATAACGAGTGTAATCGGCCTTCTCTTTCTCAAAAGCAAACGTCGGGATAGCCTGTGGGTGATAGCGGGAATCAGTGCCATACTCCGGACGATCAGTGTAATAGTCATAGTTATTTCTGTGCCTTGAACCCTTCCACCGCGCCCCTAATACAAAATAGCAACCATTGCCGGCCTCGATCACTTCGTCTTCGTCGGAGTCCCCATAAGAGGCCCGATAGTAAGAAAAAGACTTGCGACGCTCGCGCCTTGTGGGCTCGTGGGTGACAAAGTCATAGTCAACAGGAGGTGGATGATGGTATTTCGACCCCTTGTGGGAAAAACTACGCTTTCGCGAACTCACTTGCGGACTTGGGCCAGTGGCGTATTCACCAGTGCTCTTGTATCGAGGCGAGAAGGCGGTAGTCGGACGTGGGACGAAGTCGCCGAAGCCGGTGCTGGCACCACGAACGTGGTTTCGCGTCGCCGATCGTTGCGGGGTCTTTGCTGGGTAGAATGGGTAGTGATGAGGCGACGGTGTTGGCGAGGGGCTATTCACGTCGTAATTATAATAAGGGTCACCTCCTCTGTGAGGAGTGCCCGCGTAGGGAGAACCGTAATGGCTCATCGTCGGTAATATGAAGAGACCTGCTGCTGGCAATACTCTTTCGGAACGAGGATTCCTCGAGAAACTAGGACGCTCGCGTCGCGCTGCTGTGATAGTCGAAATACTTCTACTTCTATTTCGCTGTCACCCCCTAAGCCGCGCGAGAGACGTAAAATCGTTGCTGTGCTGATTGAACTGAGGTCTGTTCGCGCCGAGGTCGTGACGCTGTAGAAAGTGACACCCGTCACCTGGGATTGTGGTCGGTAGGAAGAGGAGAGGAAGACCGACTTCTTTGTGAGAACATGCTATAAGTCAACGATGTTATCCCCCAGGTCGAGGATGGTGAGCGACAAGTGATCAAAGTCGAGGGAGGTCGACCTTGATTCCAGAAAGCGCGAGAAAAGGCCGGATCATTCGAAATCCAGCGTTAGTAGCGACAGAGCGATGACGAATCGACGGAAGCGATCGTAATCGGTTAGGTCGGTTCGGTCGGGTCGAACGAGCGCAAGACTGGAGCGATTGAGGCAGTAATGTATGGCGAAAGCCAATTTGGGAGGGAAAAATGACTGCAGGAAAATTTGTGTGTGCCGGAGTGCGGGTGGGATGCTTTTGTATGGGCGCAGGCGATAACACTGGCGAGGCCCTGGTTTGGTTGGGGCCTGGGCGCAGTGGGACCAGTCTGTCCTTTGCGAGAAATTTTTTATTGTTGACTTTTTTTAATTGTGTTTTTGCTGGTATTTGGCGCTGAACGGAGCAGAAAAGGGTGCCAAGGCTTGCAGGGGGAGGGGGCACGGAAGCCTGTAAAGCCCTGATCCTTGGCAAATAACCTGCTAGTGGTACTGTTACCTGCTAGCAGAACCACACTAGCAAAAAAAAAAACCAGTTCAGGGCGACCAGGGGGAGGGTGTGAGTGTAAGTTAGCGAAGATAGGTACTGGTAGATGCCTGTAGGTGCTTTCTGAGTAATGCATGCACACTAACAGCAACCGTAGCTTCCACCGCTACTAACTGTAAATCGCTGCGATACTACCCAGAGTAGCCTAGCTGCTCTAGGTAAGTAATTAGGTACGTACAGCTACAGTAATAAGCGTCACGCCTGTGCCTCTCACTCACTGATCGCTCGTTCTGTCACCCAAGCCGGCGCCGGAAAGGGGGCCAGAGGGGCAGAAGGGGTGGAGAGAGAGGGGGCGGCTGAAGAGGGGTTGGGGGGGCGTGTAATCATCCGTACAGGTACCCTTTTAAGTTTAGAGTGTCTCTCAGAGTTCCCGGTGATTGATTGGTAATTCTTGGTGAGGCACAGCCACAACGTCCGAGAAGGTTCCGGCTCACACTTTGTGCCCAATATCCAGTAGCAGCTACTGTAGTAATGTCCAACAGTGCCACCGGATGTACCGTACTTCAGTGTCTCCCGCGCGCCAATTAGTAGCTCTTCCGGCACTGCGGTCCGGGCGCGCAGACTCTCCGTCGGCTTATGGCTACAGTGCACTTGGAGTCGTTCGTCTAGTGGATCGCAATCGCCTTTCAGCTCTCGCCTGTCGCGACACTCCAGCAAGCAAGCCGCTTCGTGTTTAGTCGCCTCCCGATTATCAGCTCCGTCCGTACGCTGCTGTTGGTTGGTTGATGTCTTTGCCTTGCAACTTGCCCCCCCGTTTGACTTTCACGTGTAAGTGTGTCCTAGATGGCTGGGCGATGAATCACATCCAGTCGACCAGAACAATCAGTCCTTCTGGATTGATGGATTCACTGTGAGTCGTTCTCAACTGCGCAACACTAGACGACAAATATTTTCATTTGCCACTTGATCAACCAAGGGTAAGCCTAGCCAGTTGAGGCCGCTTTCTCAATAAATGGATCAGCAAGCGACCGAATACGACGATCGCTGTTTCTGGAGTGCAAAATTTCAGGGCCAATGCCAGGAAACCCACGCGATGACGTGACCAGGTTTGTGCGGTCCCTCAACGACTAGTCTAATATGCCGGCAGTTGGCTATTCTTTTTTTTTAAGATGCGATATAGGATAAGTCCGCCCGCTGTTTTCATATCTCCACGCTTGGAGGGATGAGGCGAGACGCCTATTCACTCGCTGTTGGCTCGTGTGTAAAGCAGTGTCGACGGGCTACGGCGTATGCGTAAACCCGGCGTATAAGATAAGAAGGCTAGATTCCAGGGTGCCAGGGTCGGCCTACCCTAGATCGGTAGCTTGGTACGATTTCAGAATTTGTGTGAACTCCCCTGAGATTAGCTCGGAGTTTAGCGAAATGAGATATGGTGCGGATGAGTGTATGGGCAGTAGACACGACCAGTGCAAGGCAGCTAAAGTCCGCGCCGTCCGTAAGAAAGCTGTGCGTAGTATAATCCTCCGTGATGATCCCTGGTTGTCTGGGATGGGTATTGTGTAGTATATCTACACTGTTAAGAGGTCATGAAAATTTTCTTCTTCAAGGTCCAGGGTCCATTTCCTTCGCTCGCCCTTGGACCGCAATTCTTCCGCCTTCGCACGGGTTGAAATGGGCCGTTGTCGCGGTCGCAAACAGGTTGCGACGAGTAGACTATGGCCAGGTGGTCTAGCAACAGAAGTCTTCTTCCATCAGTTGGCTGTCGAGTTTTCTTTTCACTGGCCAGAGCTGCTCAATGAAGGACTGAAGGCTTGGTCAAGGGAGCAGTTTCAAGAGTCGCCGTGTTAGGTGCACAGACGAAACAATCGCCAATGGCCGGGCAATGCTAAACAAGTCCACACCTTGAGTGGTGCACGTAGCGGTTTGTTATTGTATGCAGAGCAGTAAGAGAGCAACAAAAACGCAGGAAAAATGGATTTCCTAGACTCGGTCTGTCGCGCCAAAGATTGCTGCCTTCGGATTCGGTATCGGCAATGATATGTTTGAATTACAGGAGGTGACGAGTTGGCGCCGGCAAATGCAGTTGATTGTCAGCTTGGCGACTAACGTATTATAGCTATCCAGAATTCGCGGATGCGGGGTTCGCAACGATGTAGTTAGTAGATGAGAAGATGGTCGAATACAGCTCCGACAGCTTGTAGCAAGAGGAGTACGAGTACCAGTAGAATATATATTCTTTGGAGGGGAGGTTATTTGGTGGTATTTCCCACAAATGACTTTCTTGGGATTGGTCTTTTCCAACGAGTAAATTCACGCTCACGCATTCCACTCGCGAAGCGGCGATGAATGCTGCGAATATGTGAATATGTGAACAGTGCTGTACGCATTTATCTGTTGGTTTTCACGATGAGTAAGTGCGGATAGGTAGATGGTGCACGCATCCATCAGTTATAGACGACACTGACGCTCGCAAGGCAGGCGAGACATGGGATTAGTTGGAAGGTCACGGCAGTCTGGTTTCGTCATCGCCCGAGATGACTTAGTTTTCCAGTGCTGAGGGCCCGGGGGTGTGAGAGAGAGGGTGAGATCGGCCAGACGCGAGGTCTGATCTCCATCAAGCAAAGATCCGACTGTGGTCTTAGTCCTCCCCCCGCCTCCTCCCGCCTCCTCCTCCTTCCTCCTCTTCCTCTTCCTCAGATCGCATCAGGTGTTCCCAGGACGCTTCCCGTTCTGGGCAAAGGAGGGGAACACTGAGGGGGAGGGGCCCATGCATACCAGGTACGGGCTGGATGGGCTGGATGCCGTAGCCTGTAGCCTGTATGTAGCCTGTAGTCCATCCGAGAGCATGATTCTAGGTCAGGTAGTGATGCTAGATGTCGTGCATCTTGGTTAATATCTATTGATAAATCTGTGCTACCCGACCGAGAGTCGTCATTCGCGCTCGGTTTACGGCCAGACCAATCAATGCAACGGCCTGGAATGTATTGGACTGCCAACTCTTTCGCATTGGCCTCTGTCCTTTGCCCAACTCGAGTACAGAGACTCTACTCAATACTTTGACTACCGTTTGGAGATCTGTCCACCAATACATCGATACTCTTCAGCTGTATCCTCCTCTCATTTCTGGCTGGCTATATCGCTATCTAACGTGACGGCCCGTGATCCAGTTTGGTGCAAAGGGACTACCGGTCGTGGCCGATGGTCTTCGAACAATGTCTTGCCTACCTAATGGAGGATGGCGGTGCGAGGCAACTGAGGTGACGTCTCACGCACGCACCTTTTCATAGGCTCAGGGTTTCATCGAGCGCTTGCGTCAATGTGACTCGACACCTCCCAGCCATCTAGTCATCGCAATCACATCACACCTGCCTGCGCGGTACTTACTGGACCACGCAGCCTGTTCTTCTGCCTGTTGATATAGGCAGTTTGGTGCTATGAGTCTATCTGCCATAGGTGGTAACTAATCTAATATCGATTGTTCTTATACCGGATGTGACGGAAGAACAATGTTGAACACGAGGTCTCACTTGTTATCATACCCTTTGGCTTGAGTTCGCTTACTATCGAGCGAGGGTATGCTGTCCACACAGGTCTGATTCACAGGTCTCATCCGACGTCAACCGCAAGTAGCTATTCACGCAGTCTCACGGATGGTGGCAGACGCATTCAGTAGTGATGCACCATCGGAAATCCGCTCAACAGCGAATCAACCTCTCGACAGGGGATAGTTCGTGCTAGAGACGGTCATCTGCACCTCCACATGCATCGCGGGGAAGATGAGGCCCAGGCAAGAAAAACGTGGAGGTCGCCGCACAGCGTGTCCACCCTGCCCACATCCCCCAACACTCTCTGCCAATGATGGATGGAGACGCTGTGCCCGCCCTCATGTATGATGTCGTCCGTCTTCTCGTAGCCCCTGTCGACCATCCTGTATTCGGTATATCAATCCAACCTACTGTACAGTAGTATACCTACTTAGGTACACTAGATCCCGCGACTTTGGGTCCGCCTCAAATGGCTTGGTGTCCGGGCACAAGGCACATGGCATGATGGGAGTCCCGAGTGAGTAACTCTGTATGAATTGGATCGAACAATTACATGCGTGAGCAACTAATGAATAGCTTCGAGTGGGATGTTAAGCGGGGAGACACATAAGCGAGCATTCAAGAGCCTTTTCCATATTAGATACATGACACACCATGCAGTTCTGGAATCCTACCAAGAAGAAAAAACATCGGCCGACAGCTCCAGATCCGGTAACAGGTCTTACTGACAGTTACATCCGGCGGAATTCAGAGAGCTGAGTCAGAGTTGCGAGAAGCTAGAAAAAGCCACCAACAATTCAGATTGGATAACTAAAAGGCTCTGTAGTAATACACCCTTGAACGTGCGCTATCCATATTCCTAATTCTCATAGGCTCCTTCGTATTCCTCTCCTTGAATCTTGTATAAGCAATGCGCCATCTGCCCACATGGTCTCTCTTACTACTACAATCTGTTTCATCTAGAGTGCGCCGGTGCGGACTTGTCGGATGCAATAATTGAAGTAGGTACTCGGTATTAAAGTAAAAATTTTGCAACCAACAATAATAGTGTATGCAATGGGCCGAGGTTCAATGACCAATCCCTGAGCATGGGGCTCGTTTCTGCTGATTAGCATGTCTCACTCCGATACCTTGTTTCGGCGATACTCGCCCAGGCATCATGTTATTCGAAGCACATCGGCACCTACACGAAACGATGCCCGCTCCAGCTAGGACATAGAGCGTCTACGTTCTTTTCCTAGAGCACATTATGAGGCATTGTTTTATCTGTGCATTTCCCTGATTCTCTTGACAAAAAAAAAAAGACATTTCCCGAAAATTAAACAGCACGACAGTTGATCTTTCATCATCACTACTTTACCCAGACTTGTAAAGATAATTATAGTCTTTGGACATGCCTCCCTAGTCATTAGTATAAGTTCAGTACCAGCACCTCCTCGTGAGGTGGGCCGTACACTAACTAGTAGAGATGATGATCTTACATAGATAAGTAAGAAGTGTTAGGTGCTCCGGGATCATGATTCCATGCGCCATGGCTCGGCTTCATCGTTCGATAATGCATGGGTCTCGATGCGATGAGGCTCAAACTCATCTTAGAGAGGAAAGGGGTGAGGCTCAACAACAGGCCTGTCCCAGTGGGTTCTTTTATGCGTGCGTTACCTAGATGCAGAGAGAGCACGGATACCATTCAGGCCCATTGTTGATCTCGTCGGTAGTGTACCTCATCAGCCTCAACTTCAGGGGGGGGCCACAGGGCTGGGCCCCATACAGTATCTCTATGACTGTCCCCAACTCCCAGCACGAGGAGTATTTTGTTAGTCGTGTCCCTTAGCTATCAGACTAGAGATTACGTCTACGACCATGGGTCAGTCCAGCAACATGTGGATCAGCCGTCCTGGGAAATTAGCGTTGTGCAGACAATATCCACCCTGTCAAGCTGATCCTTCATGTTGGCGACACACCCCATGCGGGCCCGCGCTTCTTTTTAGACGAAGGATTACTACCATCCGCCAACCAGATACCCAACCTACCATGCTATTGTGGTGCTGCCACTACCGCATTTTTCACTGGTCTGGATTGTCAAATGCAGGTAGTGTAGGTACATCAGCAGGCTAGTGTCTATCTGCAGAGGTTACATACACGTACCAGGTGCAATATCGGATTTGGGTAAATACTGTGCACCCGATGCGAATAGTAAGATAGGACGACGGTACACTACTCTGTAGTTTTATATGCCCTGCCGCCCAAGAGTTCCCTCTTCACTATCATGTACACACGAGCCGCGCGCACCTCACCGACCTCAGGAAACCCCTCCACAAGGGCAAAGGAGTTCCGATCTCGTCGGTCTACGAGCCAAGGTGACTCATAAATAACGGACGTCATGGTGCCCTGCCCTGCCCTGCTTATGCCGTGATGCCCGGCGGACGTTGTTGCTCCCAATGCACTGATGTCCAATTTGTGTGGGCTGAGAGGGAATGCTGTGAGATGTGTGGTCAATTTGAGGGCCTCGCATTCAGGCCGCATGCAGCCGTGCCGCCCCCGATTGGCGCATCGTGGGTCAGGACAGGGCCTTGCAGAGAAATAGAGAAAACACTCCAAAAAAAAAAGGTCCAAAAAAGCGCACACCCTCCCAGGCTCTTACTACTAGCCAGGTCGATAATGGTTGACTGAGCAATGCTATCGTCTCCTCTCATTTCTTACCCAATAGCCCGACCGAAACGGTATGGCCGGACCTCCACCGAGTCTTCTTTTATTTTTTTTTTTGATTTTTTTTTTTTGACACATCGTCAACCAGCAGAAACAGTCCATTGGCCTCAACCGGAAAACAGGATCGCAGTCGCTCACCAAGACAGAACGGCACGATTATCAGGCAGATCCTCGTCCGCTATCACTCGCCGACTCTTACTTATACGCTCCAAAAGAGAGCGGTCTGCATTGTTTCATACCTGTATCGCCCTGTCCAAAGTCGAGGCGAGATCTAGAAGCTTGAATGCCGCCGAGCTACCCTGGTCTATGTGCCATGAACACTGACGTAGCTCAGCGCACAAAATAATATATGGAAAAGAAATTCTCTTGTTGGCTCGTGTTGCGACAAAACCCCTCCTGCTCATGCGACTTGCCCCTCTCACGAGGAGGCTAGCTGGTGATGATAAATGATACAAATGGTATAGTTCCTTATCATCTATGATCTAGGCATCTATTGCGACGGGGACAGGGGCGGACAACGAAGCGCTCTGGTTCTCTCGTCATTACTGTGACTGGCGACTTCGGTGGTGTGAGAGTACACGCCTGATATTGAGACACCATGAGCCCTACTACAGAGACCAAGATCCTTCAGGCTCCATATCACCGATAGCGAGAACTCACCTAACCAGTCAAAACTGTCGTAACTCGCACCACACCACCTGCACTACGAAAAGAATTATCCAACCATGTGGTAAGGAAGCGATTACACGTGAATGCGGTCTGGATCATCGCGATAGCACTCGTCTTAATGGCCGGCGCTACCCTAGCCTCAGCGATGCGATATCGTGAACGCTTGTCACGAGATAGTATGTGGATAGGTGATATAGATTGCGCACTTACTTTACCTCGCTGTGCTGTGTTGTACAAATCTAGATAATAATCATGCGTTGCCCTCACCTGGCCCTCTTCCGCCCGACTGTGTTACCAGGTGTTGGCCCAATAGCAGGTCGGGCTCTATCTAATGTCGACATCGCCTACCTCTCGTCTCTGCCTCCGTCGTACCACCCAGATAACAGCATCTCATTTCAAAATTGCGAGAGATCATCCAAGACAAGGCGGGCAATGGCCCAGATAGCCAGACTAAATAGATAGAGACTACGCGAGTTTCACACCCCCCAGCAAATGATCAGTGCGCGCGGAAAATATGCGACACAGTTAGGAGCGGTCCGGCCAAGCGGCGACGCACCCAGGGTGCAGCCATCATGGTGAGAGTCAGGCTACTTTAGTATGGTAGGGCGTCTCTGACAGCATGCACATGCACGATGCTTGCCTCGCTTTTTCACCTCGTCCTCTTATTGGGGACAGAAAACAAGCACATAGTAGTCGTCTCGACCCAGATTTTTGGGAGCGAAAGCCTGTTGACGTGTCTCCAGACCTGGTGTGCAGGGTTAAAAAAATTAAAAAATTAGAGCGAGACAAAATGAAATAATAATAGCAGCTATACCAAGACCCGAATTACGCTTTAGAGATGTGGCTGAGTTCGGCACCCCGGCATGTGAATAGCCAAGCCCAAGGTGTGAGCGACTGCGATACAGAGGCACATCATCGCATGCGAGTAGCAAGGCGAGCAGCTTGAACGATGGAAGACGACTTCCCGGGCGGGCGCGTCGTCGTCGCCACTCCACTCATTCCGGAAGCTTCCCTCTTTCGTTTCCCTCTCCGTGTTGATGGCAATTTGTGCCTGAGGCCTAACTGAGTTGACAAATCTCGACGTCACGAAAACTTTTTTTTTTCCCTAACGGATATTTTAGCATTGCAGGCAGGCATTTTACCCAATTTCTCTTCCATATGCTACGCCACACTACGCCCGACATTGCCCGTAACTCAATGTCTCACTCGCTCAAGTAGGTATTTAATATCATATTTGTCTTCCCTCGCATACACGTAGGTAATAGCGAATATGCTACAAACATTCCTTGCCCCTCGCAGTCAGGCATCTAAACGACAGTACGTGTAGCTGTGGTGTAGACTATCGGAGATATTAGTACCTACCTACAACTAGCCCTTGTCAAATGCGCAGCCCCCTAACGCGACTAGGGCCTCGGCGATAAGAACCCGACAAGTTGGGAAATCGAGACGCAATTAAATAATATGGCAAATATACCCTTCACGTCAGCGAGGATTAGTCAAACCTGCCAGTCGTCTCCGTTCTGCTCACTACTCTGAAAGTAACAACTATTCACGTACAAATAGATACCTAGTCTACTAGTGTAGTGATTGTGTTTTCACGCTGAGCAAGCTGGGGCAGCCCGCAGAGGTGGGTTCATACCCAGTCAGCTAGTATCTACGATGCGATGCTAGTGAGTCATAAACGATGTTTAGCATAGTATAATACCCAATGCCCTATATCCGCTAGAACTTACAGACGACGTTAATGTAATTTGGGAAAGTCGAATACCTGCCTACCTAGGTACCTAGGCCACCTAATACACAACAGTCGGTCTACCTACCCAGACAAA
Source organism: Xylaria sp. MSU_SB201401 (assembly GCA_002288965.1). Classification (NCBI taxonomy): domain Eukaryota; kingdom Fungi; phylum Ascomycota; class Sordariomycetes; order Xylariales; family Xylariaceae; genus Xylaria; species Xylaria sp. MSU_SB201401. The sequence continues at coordinate 105,930 of NPFG01000081.1, forward strand.
AAAGATAGAGGGTCTCGAGGGGCTCCGGCATCGCCTCGTCACCCACGATGTATGCCATGGTGGCGGTCGAGCGGCTACACGCCCACCGCTATTAGTGAGTGCACAGTAGGGCCGAGATTACGACATCGGGGGCCCTTGGTGATGTGTGCGATGGTGACTGGCAGTGATAATCTCTACGAGCGGACTGTACGCTTACGTTACCGCGTAACCCTTCGTTTCCGGATAATACGGAAGACGGCTTGCGCTGGAGCTCAGATATGTATCATACAGTGAGGTAGGATAGTGTGCTGTATGGCACGGCATGGCATGTCAGCTATTGTGCAGGCAGCAGTATAAGTCCAGGAGGAGATCCACCTACGACGGCCGTCCATCAACTAAAATCAGGTCGTCGAGACGTTTTAGGATCCCCTCCCGATGCAATACCCACTGCTAGATCTGCGTGGCTGGATTTTGGATATCGAGGGTTTTCCATCTAGCCCTTATCGCACCGCACAATCTTCGTTGACGTTGGTTTCTCTCTCGCTGTACCCAGCTAGGTCGCGTCAAACCCATCTCGTGTCCCTATCAATCACCATCACGTCCCCTTCCTGGCACGAAGGACAAGAGGCATCTGTAACAGCCAGCGTAGTGCCTACTGCTGAGAATTGTAGATTAGCCTCCGCTGTGGCTACCGGATAGATTCATCGCTGCACTACTTGCCACCGGAACTTGAGAACACATTGCTGACGTTGTGTGACGTGCCACATCTTTACGCGTCTATATTGCCGCTCTCGTGGGCTAAGTTCTTATATCCTTGAAGACGTCACGGCGATCAGCAGTGTCAAAGCACCCGACACTGACCCCTGAGGCGAAAAAGACGAACATGGGGGTGGCCGTGCCTCCGGTAAACGCTTGATACGTTAGCCTCGATGAAACGCGTAGTCAAATGACCTGCCTGCCACCCCCAACGGTGGCCATGAGTAGGTCATATATAACTAGCTAGATCTGCGGCGGGTAGTCGATATCGTAATGATTGTTCCATCCTTGGATTCGTCACCACTACTGCCTGTTGGCGTTGCACACAGGTTGCGTGAATACTGTCGACTCATCTGAACATGACCCTTCAAGTGACTAATACTTGCGTTGTAATCAATTGTCACGGTAGGGCGACACATTGTTGATCCCTTTGTGACGCGGTGCCAGCCAGCCTTCCAAGTATCAGTAAGTTCGAAGCTGAAGCGTGGCAACCACCAGATTGAAGCCTGTAGTGTGCTTGAGAAATGGGGGCAAACTACCCGTGGGAGGCCTCCAATCAACCCACTTCCATCTTCTTGAGTCATCGCTCATTGATTTGGTGGCAGTTACTCATACTTCATCTCGGCATGTAGCAACGGGATGCTATGACTCACCCGCCAAAGTGAGATCTCTCATCTGGTCTCATGTTTACCCCATGAGAATAATGAACCTAGGGATGAGAGTTTATTTTTATCCAATTATGCGAGTGACTTCCATCACTGGCAGCCTGGCACTAATCCTTTGTACTTAGAGCTTTGAGGGATGACTGTGTCCGATGTCTCTGTCCTACATTGGGGCTCAAGTCGAAGTTGCCGTAATAGGGGCGGAAATTCAAAGTGGTATCCGAAGTTACTGGGTGCCTATGAGCGAAGAACAGTCACTCTCAGCCGGCCCGACCCGCCCGTTTATCTCGTCTCATCCAGGTACTACTAGGTCCTATACAACCCCCGAGCGGCTTGTGAGTCTTTGTTTGATATTATCGGTAGTGCAACGTTGTGGTTTCAGCCCCCAGAGACATTTTCGGCCAAACCGAACCCAGTGAGATGAACTTGCCAACTCGCACTTATTGAGCAACTGCAGGTTCTCAATAGACCTCATGGCGAAAATTGGAAACAATAGAAGGAGAGAAAATGCTCATCGGGTGTGTTACTCAATTATCCAGTGCAGGATAGGTGCACAGCAATCTCGTCATTCATTTGCTGCGTTATGTTAACGAAATGCTATACCTGGTTATATACTGTGGGATTCGTTGCCTTATAGAGTTTGTTGAGATGAAATATCATACACATCACTTAAGCGTACTCATCGTAGGAGTTTTTGTACTTATCTCACTTTGAGGAATTTCTATCGCCTTTGTCTTGTGATTGAATAGAGCCTATTCGTCACATTCAACGACCGTCCGTGCAACCCTCATTAGGCAGTCGTGGTATGGTAATACAACTTCATAACCACAGTGGGCTGTAGCTGTCTACCGAGGCGGTTCTCATAACCGTAAAACTGTGGTGGTCAAGGTAAGTACGAGCTTGTATATTAGATCGCTACTGATCATCATTTGTAGAAACTTAGATCGAGTACGCTAGTAATGTTCTTATTTACGCGGTAGCGATAGGAGTACCCCGCGGGTGTAAGTTGATTCATGCCAGTGAGAGGGTGAATACTGGAATTGTGATCACATATAATGAGCTCTCGTTTTCTATGTGAAGAAGCACGTTTACCATCTTATCTCACTGTATATCTAGAAAAACTTGAGAAAGCTAGAAAGCCGCAAAGCCGCAAAGCCCTATTTACTGGGGAAAATTGTGTTTAACTTTCCTATATCAGGTAACTTATGCGGAGGGTGACGAGCTGAACTTACATCGATAGGTTTGATTGAGATTCTATAGCCCGACCGTCTACTATTTCTTGGCAGGTAAAAGCTACGACATATATCCCAAAATACCGAGCTCCGCATGTTTAAGCTGAAGGTCAAATAAGTATATGTGTTCTTCCGTATAACCTGTTCTCATACCAGCATCACTATAGGCGTACTACGCGCTGGCTTAAAGATACGACGCGATATCCAGGACCTTTGGCCTAGTAATTGCGTACACGAAGACAATCTCTTCTTGGACTTTTGTCGCTCATTTAATACAACCGGTTGTCCGGGAGATCTTCCTTATCATCTAAACGTACATCGGACTCTTTCTCAACATGTAGGATCTGGATATTCGGGTTGAGGCGCGTCGCGGATCGAGGTGTGAGGAACGGACAACGCTAATTCTCATCAATGGCATATCATCGCCGTCATGATAGTAGACTGCCCGATGGCGACGGACCCTGGCCGGAGGGGTAGGTTGTTTCCCCTCCGCCCCTTATGATTACCAAGCGCGAGCTTCTTATTTTCATGTTTATTGACACACTTGTATGTTTTGGATTGAACAACATCCGAAGTTGCCCGAGGCTTTACAGTATGGGTAGATCAATCCACTCAGGTGCTACGACAGCGGAAATCCACCTTAAGATACTCTTAAAGGTCACCATTTCCACTTCGTCGGTGACATGTTGCTCTCAGCTTTCACTTTCACGATACGCTTGCTCATGGAAGCATTATCAATAAAAGGAAGATTGCAAAATAAGTCACACACACAAACACATATATATTTATTATTATTATTTTTAAAAAAGAAAAAAAAAAGGAGAGAGAGAGAAAGAAAATGTATGCACAATTCATATTCATCTATTCTAAGTGCCTCACCGATTACCCTACCGAGTAGATAGTATGATTTTTCTAAGCCGACATCTCAACAGCAGATGTCTTGTTATACTCCGCTTGCTCTAACATGTTCTTCATGTGCATTTAGGTGTAATATAAGTTCTGAATATTATGTGCTACGACTGCGACTTGCTTCAGTTCATCATGCGCGGCTGCAACCTGCTTTTCAACTGGAGCATCGTTTTTAAGATTTTGTTCCTTCAAATCCTTCTTCCTGGAAGCAGTCTCAATCTTAGTCGCCGCCCTCCCCGGTTGCACCGTCGCGTGATCTGCAGCTCCTCAGAGGGAGCAGGGTGAGAATGAGCTCCTTCGCTAGTGATATCGTCAAAGCTCTGTAGCTTGCGCCAGACCCCGCGACTTGGAGTTTTCCCCGTCTCAATTGTGTAGGCAGATGACGGCCTTGTGGCTGTATAACAATGATAGCCTACTGTATTGCCACAGCCACATGGAATGAACGAACGGTGACCTGACGACATCCGTGTGTGGGACATGGCAGACTTTCGCCGGTCTTTGATGTGCTGATTGTATAGTATTTCGCATGTGGGACTGTGAAAGGATCGACGATGTGTGAGTCGGGGTAAGATGGGTGACGCATTACTGGTCGCACATCGCACACCATTGTGTGGTTCACGATCTTGAGACACATGTTGAATATAGGTGCAAAATTTCAAATCGGATGGTTTCTGATATGATATAGTTCCCATTCACTTGAGTCTCGGATCAAATGCGACAGGCCTTTTATATTAATTTGCCAATTGGTGACCCCCTTGTACTAAGTAGGCCTTTGTGGATCACATTTGATGAGAGTTAAAGGCGGTATGCCGGCCGTTGTAGCGCAGTCGTCAAAGAAACTTTCAAAGCTGGTACAATTCTCACATCTCAAAGAGCATTGCACATCTTTTCGTCTGCTACCATTGAAGGGGGGCGCCATGACTGGCGATTAGTACCTTAACGGATATGAGGTAGGAGGCAGAGCCAACATTAGTGGTTAATGACCATTGGAGGGTCAACATATCCGCTCAACATGTCTGCCTCTTATCTACATTCTTACTCGCACATTGCGACTTGAACGTCTTGTGCCCTCCAGCAATGCACACTGGAGTTCTTGCTTCTGATGACTCCGAGATCAGTAATTTCGCGCGATGCATAGACAATGATAAACCTAGTCAAGAAGTTAGTGAATCGACATCGTTTTGTGTTAGTGTGTAAAAGCTTAGGTCACGATTGTCGATTGAGGGTTTCGTATTGTCAGCTGATGAGAATGATGAGAGATTATTCTGGGTGAGATCTTCCGTAAGCTTCTTATACGCACGTAGTATGAAGCAGGCATTTAAGTAGTATGCTGTAATCAAAGGATGCCCCCTCACATTTGAGAGGCAAATCGTGAATAGCAAATGTGAGTTCAATGATGAAAGCTAAGAAAACTACGTAGTTTGTCCGAATATGATAAAAAAAACTACGCATGGTCGCTAATAATAGGATTAGCGGCGCACCCGCGTTGGTATGATATGATCGGCGTTCAGGGGATGAGGCAGCCCTACGGCAGGCAAATTTCAGGGGGATGCCGCTGGCGCCAGCTCCTAATTCCAGGTCGTCAGCCTGTGAAGAACTCGGCTCCCTTCTAACGATGGGAGCGCGACTATTCAACTAGCTACCCCTCTTCAATTCGTTCAACTTCTAGATGATTTATATGGGGAATAGAGTGTCAAATCATGCACCGACCGGTGAATTTGTTCAAGGTATGTATAGAGATTTCTTGGCGTCTTGAAGCTGTAGAGCCTCGGGTCCCGTGCCGATCCTGGCCCCCGATCCTGACGCCCTGACCTTACGCCGAGGTGCGCCCGCAACGGCCGGATTTAATGAAACAAATCACCTCGAGGTCTGATGAAGGATCGAGGGACGAGGAATTGCGTACGCTTTAAGCTTCCAAGAACGCTGTAAGCCTGCTCGGCAGAAAATAGGATCTAAGCCTATGTGGGGTTGGGATCGTCTCAGATTCGTCTTGATGGAGGAGGTGCTCAAATCGCCCCCCCTAGAATCATATGTAGAATCTAAAGTTATCTAGCCTAAGTGAAGCAACCTCAATGCAAAAGCTCATCGGTCATGAGACTGTCCATGTTGCTTAAGCTGACTAGAGGCGCAGCCACCGAAGTGACAATATAACTAGGTGAAGTGGCCCCCAGTGTCGCACCGGAGAGCTGTCGTGTTATTAATGCAAGTCAACAGTGGAGGTGTATTTCCATAGTCTCCCAGCACAATTCACCGATATGCGATTCACACCACAGACATCGGCCGCTTTGGCCATTGCAGTTGCCTCACTTGTGGAATCGAGACGTAGGTTGCGTTCATTTTCCATCATGGTCATCCTTCCGCTCATCCACATACAGCTTCTTCATCCGCCCCTTCCAGTAGCGCAGTAAAAACTCGCAGACGATGGCTTCCGGGTTCAGACAAGATCCGTGGCGTGAACCTTGGTTCGTCGTTTATCATAGAGCCGTGGATGGCGGGTGATGAATGGAACAGTATGGGTTGTGGTGGCACTAATGACGAATGGTCTTGCGTTCAAGCCCTTGGTCAAGATGCAGCGGACGCGGCTTTCCGGACTCACTGGAAAACTTGGATCACTGCCGACGATCTCAAAGAGATTCAAAGCTACGGTCTGAATACCATCCGCATTCCGGTGGGATTTTGGATCAACGAGGACCTGGTGAATGACGGCGAATACTACCCAAAAGGTGGCCTTGAGTATCTGGACTATGTTGTCGGAAACGCCACTGAACTGGGTCTTTTTGTCATCATGGACCTTCATGGAGGGCCCGGAGTCCAATTTCCCAACCAACAGTACACGGGGCATTCCGTCGACGCACCTGGCTTTTACACTTCAGACAACTACGAACGCGCCTACAAGTTCTTAGAGTGGATGACAGAAAGAGTTCACACGAACTCGGCATACTTCAATGTCGGAGTGCTTCAAGTCATCAACGAGCCTGTACACTCTGGAGACTACCCTTCAGAGGCCGCAGATATGGTTGCCAATTACTACCCGAACGCCTGGACTCGAATTCGGGACCGTGAAGCTCAACTGGGTGTGACCGACGCCGATAAACTTCACATTCAGTACATGGTATGTCCACATTCGTCCAAGACAACTGCTATAGATCTAACGATACCAAAGGGAGAGGCTTGGGGCTCCGGCAACCCTAGCCAGAACTTGCCTGACACCACCTTCGCATTCTATGACGATCACCGTTACTACAAATGGGACACCTCCGTCACAGTCACCCAAGACGGCTATATCTCCAAAGTGTGCAGCGATAACCGTGGAGGCGACGACATCATTATAGGCGAGTGGTCGATCTCGGTCGCGGATTTTGCACAGTACAACAGCGAGTTCGACATCCGCGATACTGATGCCAACAATGACTGGTACAAGAAGTTCTTCGCTGCCCAAGTGCAGACTTTCGAAAAATCCGGTGGTTGGGTGTTTTGGTCGTGGAAGTGCAACTGGATCGCTGGGTTTAACGAGTGGAGGTGGTGTTACAAGAGTGCCGTTGACGCTGGTATCATTCCTAAGGACGCTGCAAGCGTCGCGGGCACGAGCCCTTGCTAATGCATATATACTTGATTGCCCGTTCATTAAGTACCACATAGAGGAATATCCCACCTGTCAAAAGAAACCCTCGATGATATGGGCAGCACATAGCAAGCATACCAGGCTCATTTGGACACGGTTGACCACTATCGACCAGCCGCCGGGGCATGTGAAAAGTCCTTGCCTAAGAGCAATGTGGTCTTCATCACGACCTCTATTCGATATTCCTCACACTCCGTCGTCTCAGTGGGAAGCACACGTGGCGCGATTGACGTGATATCTAGTCGCACCCGGGAACAACAGGACAAGGGTTCAATGCTCGACGCGAAAAGTAATTACAATGAATATTTTGATGGCTGCTAAGGAACGCGTGAAAAATGTCACCCCTCGAATTACCTCCACGGTAGACCTTGATCTCCTATCATACAATGGACTGGTGTTCTTGATCTGCGGGGTGCGCCACTTATGTCAGTAGCAAGGGCTGAATAGCCTCACTTTCTCATTTGACTTACTAGGCATGGGATTGTTCGCGAGCCATCATCTAAACACGCTCGCCATAGGCGTACAGTGCGTTTTGCGCGGTTTGCGCATTTTGTGCGATACTTTTTGACTACTAGGCACATCATCGTCATGGAATACAAAGTCTAATTACGATGCTTCTGCATCGGGCGTGAAACGAGCAGCAGTCAATCGCCTCCGACAATATCACAAGGTGCATGCGTGAGGCACCAACCGGTTGGTTTTCAATGTCTGTTGGCTTGATTGTTCGTTGGTTTGCGCCCTATCGTCGCCGCAGGCGTGTAGTGTTGCTTCGTTAAACCAACACAGTCTTTCTCACAGCCCAGTCTCATCTTACCTTCGCTACGTCTCTATCACATAAATTTTCCATTCGAAAGCTATCTTGTAACCTCGCCAATCATCAATAAAAGTATGGCGGCTCATAGAGAGAAAGCGACTGCGTGCCGTGGTTGTCGCCCCGATTCATTTTTGAGATCCCTGCTTCGGCTTAGTACTGTATTGGTTTTCGTCCCGTTATTTCTCTTAGTTCTGTTCCATTGGGTGAAGGACGATCCCATTGGTCTTCACCATTATTTTGGACGCTATACAGATTGGGATGCTAAGCGAGAAGTGAAGGACGCTTCCATCACTAGCTGGGACGCGTGCCTAGCTAATGCTTGGGGTTTGTTGTTGGCTGGATTTGACATCATGATACTAATCTGACATTGAACTAGGCAATGACAGACATCATCCGATCTCAGGGACAGGGTTCCGGATGAGCCCTAATGGATTGGGTCGGATTATCGTCGATAGCTTCGACACGATCATGCTCATGAATCTCACCGACCGGTTAGTCGAGCCTCGGCAATGGCTACAACGCAGCCTAGACTACGATCAAAACCAAGATGTAAGCGCCTTCGAGACGACCATCCGTATGCTTGGCGGATTGCTGTCTGCGCACTACCTCAGCTCAAAACTGTCATACGCTGCGTCCCGCAGAGACTCCGTATATGTCTAAGGCAGTAGAGCTCGCCAAAAGATTGCTACCCGCCTATGAGTCGCGCTCTGGCATTCCTTATGCTAGCGTACCTGGAAATGTGGGAAGAGGCCTTGGAGGGGATCCGGAAACACCTCATAACCACCACCAAGCATTCGGGTCTCAAGTTTGTCGCTGAACTCCCACAAGGCATCGGTGGACAATTGTCGCCTAAGATGGCTCATCTGGCCTGCTTCTTGGCGGGATTGTCGCTCTCGGCGCCACACGGGGGTATCCTCTTTCTAAGGCACGCACGTGGCCGAGCTGGGATGACAGGAAGGAAAGTCAAATCGCGCTCGCGCTTGACCTGATGAAGACATGCTGGGGGATGTACGTGGTGACAGAGACGGGGCTCGCACCGGAATTCGCGTGGTTCCATGCCGACGAGGGAGGCCTCGGCTCAACACCTGGGGATCGACCTTCAGCACTCACAAAACACTCGGTAGTAGCGTGGAAAAAGGACTATATCATCAACCCTCTGGATGCGCATAACTTGCAACGACCCGAGGCCGTTGAGAGTCTGCTCATGATGTGGCATATCACTGAAGACCCCGTATGTCGTGAACGGGGATGGAAGATATTCAAGGCATTCAAGAAGCACACCAAAGTCGGCGAGAATCGGGGTTATACTTCTGTGAATGATGTGAAAGCCATCCTGCCACCATTGAGGGACAATATGGAAAGTTTTTGGCTGGTAAGCCGTGACGGCAACTAGCAACATTGGCCCTCTCAGCACCCCACCTTTGAAGAAGAAATGGTAGCTGACTTGATATGGATTTGCAGGCAGAAACTCTCAAGTATCTGTATCTTCTGTTTAGTCTTACGGACTTTATTTTTCTCACTAAGGTCGTATTCAACACGGAAGCACATATTTTCCCTATCAGTAAAGTCAAATGGTAGACTGGATGGAGTAGAGGTGGTCAGTGAAGTTGAGGCATCAAGTCAAGTACCATCTGAGCCTAGGCCGCGGCCAGTTTTCTAAAGCCGATTTTTTTGTTACATTACACATTACTGACATGTAGATAACTCATGGGTTCTTATTCAAATTAGGCCGATCTGAATAAGGTCACTGTAACCTGGTGGTGCACATAATCTATGTTCAGTACTAGAGAGCTCGTAGGTTTCATAAAGACTTAGATAATAGACGAAATTTCCATTGAGGTTAATAACTCTATAATAGCTATTCGAAATCGGATAGTTCCTCCCGTCCGATCACCCAAAAGGGCTCTCAAGATGTTCAACCAAGTCAATGTTCTCTGCCAGCAAGTCGTCGTCATGAAGACCCCACTAACTCGAAACATTTGGGCACTATCCAAATCAGCAATCGGCCCACTGATGGCCAACAAATCGCTGGCGCTAGTTCTACCCAATCCGGTAGGCCAGCAAGATTGGGATCTCACCAAGCGGGGATTAGACTGCCACTTTACCAATAAGAGTGTGCCAGCAGGACTTAGGAACAAGTACCATGGGTATGACGGCCTGCATAACGACATAGAAAATGCCGTCGTTTCATAGGTGGTTCTGAGGAGATACCTGATGGCTACTTACGTATCTCACCGCTCTCTACCAATGACTGTACCGAGAGCAGAAGTAGGGATTGGTTCATATGCGGTGAAGACGCGATAGACTACGTGTAATTAGTGGACCATATGGGACATGCCAATGATGGGGTCGTTACCGTACCTTGGAAATAGAAGACTTGGATGACGATGAACTGTTTACTCACCGACGTTCGCCTATAAAGACCCCTCGGAATCCCATACCCTAGGGAATTTCCGGAAGGTCAGAGGCTGCGCCTTCAATCGATCAACAACTCTTCAAAACAACTTTCCAACTTCAAGTCCTTCCCTATAACCCCCAACAGCCCAGTAAAATGGACGCTTTCCGCTCTACCGTCGCTGTTGTCATGGGCACCGTGGTCTCGGTCGGACCTGTTGCCCAGGGGAAGGTAAGCTCATGCTTCCTAGTTTTTCGAAAGCATTAGCACTAATTAAGGTCTATATAGGCATTCGGCTCCGGCGCTACCGTCGAGGGTCTCGGTACGAGATCATGACCCTTAGCGTCGGGGGCACGAAGAGCATTCGCGGAGTCCCGAAGCGGCACAATGCAGATGTCAGTGGTGGCCACCGGTGTCGGATGAAAGATACATACCTCTCCAAGGCAGCCATCGCGACCAACAAAAGTTATGAGCCACCACAAACACACCACCTTGATAGTTATGAGCACCGACCGAATCGACAGTTATGAGCATCACCATACACACCGATAGTTATGAGCATTTGTATTTGGGGGGCGGCGGAATCGGATTGAGGAATGGCTTGGGTTTCGGAGCAATAAATCAGGTCATGAGCTATGAACATCATTGGGGATGACGAATTCGAAACGAGGATGCGCTCGTCTTCCGGGGCGGTTATGGACATGTTATGATCATCAGGATATGATACCCCTTTCCCAACTAGCGCGTAGCTCGCCGACGAGTAGCTACCTGGGGTGGTTACAGGCTAGTGAGTAGCCTCTACGGGAAATATCATATCGTCTGTTTACTGCTACTTATCTGTGTTCTCAACGTTGACGACTTCATGCTTTATTGTATCATATTTACGATCTCTCTATACCCTGCTCGAGAGATAATAGAGTGTTCATTGAAGGCATGCCACTAGCAATGTCCGATATGACTTAGGTGTGTTGAGCATCCGCCGCCTCCCAATGTTCTATCTCTCGTTCTATGTATTCTTCGTACGTGAGCGGTATACTCCAGCTTCTCATTGCATCCATATCGAAGTGCTTGCATAACGATCTTATAGTCTGCTGGCTCTCCCAGATAATCTTTCTTAATCTTCGCAGCAATATCGTGCTCATTGGTGAGTGGGAATGGGGTATCAGGTTCCAGGTCAGTGGTCAAACTGGCTCTCTTTATCTGGCGACAATCCATTATGAACTTGGGACCAAGCTGCGCCATAAGCACGGGATACCGCAGTATAGTGATGGCTTAAAATCCCGCAGCGCGAACTGCATCCTCAACTAACTTCTCGTTGTGACGGGATTTCGAGGATGAGCTATTCAGATCACTGGAACCTGGTGTCGCTGTAGCTCTTCCTGTTAGCCATCTACGTTTGTTTGACACCCTCAACTTGAAGGCATTGCAGAGAAGCTCAAGGTGAGGATATAAGGAACAGCCTGTAATATAAAGCGCTTACAAGAAGAGACTATGACTACAACAATTGCGTGCTTGATACCTGCAGCCTTCGCAATAGAAATAACCCTTTCCGCTTGTTTAGCCTCTATCACGCAACCGTCGGCGTCCGAGACAAAGGTTGAGAAAGAGGCCATCGCAACCCATCATGCCATCCGCAATTATGTCATCATTTTCATAGTCTCCGGGTGAAATATGTACACCTGCGGATGTGAGTTCTTTCGCTGCATCGGAAGAAGGGCCTCGAGCTGTTGTATTGACTTCCCATCCGATTCTTCTCAGGTCGAGAGCAATAGCCTTGCCAAGAAGGCTTGTAGCCCAGACCATAAAGACTCTAGGCGGCATGATGGGTTATGTACGGTGTGTGATAAAGCTGCGGGAACAAGTAAGGGATGGATGACTTCTGTGAAGGCGATTTCTAGTAGGCGAAGACCGACAATTTATAGTGATGCCTACCATATTTCTTATTGTTGGTTTGCTGTGCCTCCGTCGCCCAGTAAGATTAAGAATTTCTGCAGAAGGCTACCAGCGGCGCGCGATCTACACATCACCTGCCCAAGTCGACGCTTTCGACCATTAGGCAACACTCCCTTCATCGAAGACTATCTGCACATATTTATGTCTCAATACCGAGCGTCGGCTACCCGCGCTAAGTTGCACCAAGTCTTCTACTGCGCATCTGGAAGGAGGGTGGAATGAGGCTACTTGATTGACAGCTTCTTACCCCTGTCTCGGTTTCCCCGGCTTACTCTAAAAGTTGTTTGTCACTCGAAGCATACTTTGATACACGTATCAAAGTGTCCAGCGGTGTTTCCATAGTTGTTAGATTATCAAAATCCCGAAGTACTGTCTACAGAAACTTTACTCAAGCGGTGGCTCCCGTGAGTTCTACAGTGTAGTCAAGTCCGGCCGAGACGTCGCTGGTCAGGCTGAACGGGTCATACAGAATGAGTGACGCCGGCGTGTTAACAACGACGAGACTCGCCTCCTCGCTAGCACTAACGGCCGTCGAGCCAGTACCGTTGGCTAGGTCAACGTACCGTGTCGTGCCTGTACTTGTATTGCGGACTGCCAGGGTAGCTGTGAAAGCCTTGCTGGCGGTAACCGTTGCTGTCACGTTCACGGCACCAGACTTCTTGAGCGGGATGACTAATGTAACAGTTAGTAACAAGTTAATCATGAACTCGTCGTGATGTGCCGTTTCGAGATAATATTTGGTTGTGAGGGGTTGTGATCCTTGAAAGAGGCTTTAAAAGTGGAAGGGAAAACTTACTGTTAGCACCCAGGTATTGCGGCTGTCTCGCGCTCTTGACTTTGTAAGTTCCAGCGGTGTCTTGAGCATCAAGATTGGCGTAGTTAAGACTGTTGCGTTGCTGGGCGAAAATCTGCTGAGCAGTAGGGTGGCCAATGTCGACATACGCCATGCGTGCCCAGTAGCGTGCGACTATGGCCTGGGTCGTTGTGCTTGTAGCAATGCGGTCGAGCGAGTGTAATGGCGTCTCGTTGCTTCCCCGGCTATACTGGCGGATCATCTCACGAACGGCCGTCGTGCCAAGACCAGCATATCCGTCAGGGTTCGTCGTGAGGTATGTCAGGAAAGGCCAGGCTTCGTAGTAGTTGCCAGTGTTGACGGAGCCGTCAACGATCACCTGATAGGAATCACCAATGACCTTTGCCAAGTTGATCTCGGTGGCAGTCGCGGACTGTCCGTGTGCAGATCGCGCGCTTGCGCATAGATCCGATGTCTTGTATGTGTCGGCGATCCAATTGGCCACTGTCTCCCAAAAAGCGCCGGTACGACTCTGATCTACCCAGTATCGCTCCGTGTATGTTATACCGTGTCCCCATTCATGGACGACGACGCCTGGCTCTGCGATATAGTCCTGTTGGACCTCGAGCCAGGCCAGGCCAGTCGCAGCGTCGCTGTGCATGACGCCTGCCGCACCGGGCAAGGACGTGACAGAGTAAACATTCACCTTGTACCACGGCCCATCATCGTTGGCCGAGTTATAAGAGAGACCCGACGAACGCCAGCCGATCGTGTTTATGAAGCAATCGTAAGCGCCCTCGAGCATGTCCAGCGACGCAGTGGCCGTGGTACCAGTCGCATCATAGAGACGGAAGTGCGCCGAGTCCGTGTAAGTGCTCCCGCCCGGTCCGACGTTGGGATTCGCGGTGAAGGTGGCGGGGGCTGCCGCAGCGGTGACCGTGGCCGTGGCCGTGGCGGCTTGGTTCAAGGGCACCGCCACAGCGCAAGCCGCGTGAAGAAGGGCAATAGCCGCCGATGAGATGCTTTTAGGGACCATGATGATGAAGTGCGCTTAGCTACTGAGCCTGGGTTTGGTGATGGACGCTATATCGTTCGGCTTCCAGCGGCACGGCTCACGAACATGGAATTATATAGCATGGCGACGGAATAATTCGTCCCCAACGCCGCCGGCGGCTCTGGAGTTTGCACATTCCAGTTGGCGGGCTCATATCATCCGACGAGGCAGCTAGATGACCCTTAATACCATGAAACGCTGCCAAGGTGGATGTAGACGAGCGTCTTGGCAGCCACTTGGCTGTCTCTGGAGTAGGACGGTATTATAGGGGTGGAATAAATAGGCCTTCTGGGTTGAGCATCGAGGTTTTGCCTATCCCGCACCGAAAGAGGCTAAAGACACTGTTATACGTGGAAATAAAGATGTCCCAAGAATTCGTATTACATACTCAATATCCTCAATATCACCTACGTTGCCCCCATGCAATCACAGACCTTCGCAGCCGACGTTCCCGTCTCTATAGGGATGCGAGGCATCGCCTGCAACCCAACGATAGTAGTGTCAACTCGGACAGGATATGAGGATAGTAAAATACTACAGATGTAGACCAATACAGATAATTCAGCGAGAATACGCAAAAAAACATAGGAGGGCACGCTCGCTGCGGATTGTTGGTGGAACGAGATGGCTCCGTATACTCACAAACCGTTCGTTGGGTCCAGGCTGAGCAAAGACAAGAAGAACCAAAACCCAATGCCAGAGGCTCTAGTATCGGGATTGTATTGCTAGGTAGGTAGGTAGGTAATTGCAATAATGTCTGTGCCCTACAAATTCATCTGCATAATCTGTCTATGCGCGAGTATCCTAGGCATATAAAGCCTGCTAAGGTGAAGAAGACTTATAGCTAGACTTAGGCGGCAATCTCAGCTGGCGGAGTTCCGCCGAAGATCGGCCCTAACAGCAGCCCTCAGACTTTAGCAGCGCTTCTGTTAGTGCTTACCCCGTACAGCGAATCCAAATAGACGGAATTCCGAGAATTCAATTGCAACAAAGACTGGCTGGTATGACACTATGAGCCTTGACGACTAATCTTCAAATGTTCACGACAACTTGGCCAACTTGGCCAAATTAGCATCAAACCTCAACGTCGATGTCCGGTCAGATTCACCATGCCACCATCTCTCTCATCCATAGAACGTGGCAACCCGCCACCTAGGCGGAAATCCGTAAGTCGACAGCCATCTCACCATGTCTCTCCTACACGGAACCTCTTATTCAATGTCTGTGACCCAATCACCAATTCATCATATAATCACCATCATCATCATCATACTAACATGATCGCCTCACAGTGTGCTGCATGCATCAAAGCAAAGCGGCGATGCGATCTGCATCAGCCCTCATGTCTACGGTGCACGCAGAGGAAAATTGACTGCTCATATCCCACGCCGCCAGCAGGAAGCCATCTCAAGCGGCGCGTCGGCATAGACACACCTTCAACCTCGTCACCCTCAGAGACGAGCCCAATTGTGCAGGCGCAAGAAGAGGTGTTCATGAAAGATATCTCATTGATAGAGGCATCTCCCGCCTGGGATTCGAGTTTCGACTTCAATTTGGATCTATCCACAGCCTACACGAACAATCCGTCGTGTGCGCCTTTCCCAAACATCTCATTCGACGAGCCAGTGCTTCACGGATTGGAATTCCTCGAAGATGCAGTGCATACGCAGAGTCCGCCTCTCCCCATGATGCCGATGCCAGCGCCGACGTTGGAATTGGGGCTGGAGGATCCGATGCCACTGATTCAGCGGCCCAAGCCTGCCATCCCGAATATGTCTCGACTAGACTTACTCCGCGCAGCCTCGGAGCTGACTGAAAAACGTCTGCGGTATACCGTCGACGCTTTTAAGAGCGCACCGGAGGACATGGTTCTTACGGGCGGGACGCCATGGAGTCATCCTGCTCTGTATAAAGATTCAATGCCCCTGTGTTTAGAAGGTACGGTAACCCCCTCCCCCTTTTCCCTATTATCTGCGACGGGAATTAGCCCCTTGGGGCTCTCTCTATATATATATCGGTTGGATGTATTATTACGCTAACATAATCTCACCGCAGACGCCCTCGCAGCAAGCGGTCTATACCGCGCAAAGAACCCCGTGAACAGCCCCATGATCCAGCGCGTCGTCGAGCTGCGCTATCAGCGTCTCCTCGCGGCGCCCATCCCCACCGGCGTGCCCGAGCAGCTCGCGCGTCTCCACGCTCTGATCCTATATCAGATCATGCTCTTCTTCGACGAATCGTGTCCGTCGCGCGCGCTCTCGCAAGAGACAGTCTCAGCACTCATCGACGCCGCCATGACCCTGCTCGAGCACGCGCAGTACGAGACGTCCGACTCAAACTCAGACTTAGACTCAGACAACGGCACTCCCCCTCCTCCTTCCCCCAAGAACGCAACATACCC